>CATIWM010459672.1:0-12582 GCA_949671775.1 Mallotus repandus
GATGAAAAACAAAACTAAAAACATGAAGTAAAAAAACGAAGAAATAAAAATTAGAAAAAAGGAATGATAAGACAAAAGGAACAAACCAATTGAAAACAAAAGATGGACCAAAAGAAGAGTAAAAAACGAAATAAAAAAAATGAATCAGCAAAGCAATTGATAATTAATGAATGATTGAAAAAATAAAAAACCAAGAACATCAAAATAAATAAATAAATAGAGTTAAAATCAAAATAAAAAGAAAGGAGATGAAGAGAATTGGATGCAGTATTGATTCCCCTCAGAAGATGATAACCATTGATCGAAGCCTGTAGCTTTTTGTGTTGTTTGTGATTTTATTTTTATTTGAATCTAATTATGGTAATGAACTAAAAAACAATGTAAAAATAAAAGAGAGAGGACTGCGTTTTTTGGTTCACGACTAAAAATCAAAAAGCAGAGAAAAAGAATAAAAAGTCCAGGACCCTCCCCTTATGAAAAGAAAAGTACATATTTATAGAGACCACACCCTGTAACCCTAAGTTGGGTACATGATACAAATTTAAAAAAAATTATTTATTTATTATTTATCTAATAAAAAAATATTTATCAAATAAGACAACCAATCAAAATAAAATAAATTAAAAATAAAAATAAAAAAATATTAGAAAACGTATAATTTAAATTGGAATTACGTAATTCCAATCGGACTTATAGAATTTCGGTCGGAATCTGCATAGTTCCAATAAGAATTAGCATAGTTCTGATTGAAATTATGTAATTCCAATCAGAATTACAGAATTACAATCAGAATTATGTAATTTTAATTGAATTCCGATTGGAATTACGTAATTTCAATCAGAATTACATAATTCCAATCGAAATTATAGAATTCCAATTGGAATTATGTAATTCCACATAATTCCAATCAGAATTATAAAATTCCAGTCACAATTTTTTTGTTTTTTTTAAATTAAAAAATAAAATTTAAAAATAGGTCCTAGAAAATAATTTACAATTTAGTTCAAAATCAATAAATCAGGTCCAATAAATCTAATTTTACAGTCAATTTTCATCATTGGGTCCTCTGTCACATCCAAACTCAAATCATCCAGAAATTGGGTGCTTACACATAGTACACTAGATGGTTGTTAAAAGAATTTTACGGTACCTTGTTACACTTTGTTTTGTGGTCTTTAGATTACCAATTCTTCTTTTACAACACTTTTTGCTTATTCGGATGCTAAATGGGCTAGAAGTATTGATGATCACAAGTCCACTTCTGGTTATGTTGTCTATCTAGGTCCAAACTTAAATTCTTAGAGCTCTAAACAGTAAAAAAAGAGGTAGACACTCGATTTTTAGCAGTCCTCCAAACGGCCTGATGATAAAAGTCTTCTATTGACCAGACAGAGGATAACTTCTCAAGAGGATATCCAAAGCATGCTTCCAAAGTAGCGAACCTTTAAACCCTTAACCAACCACCAATCAATGAATTGGGCTCCTGATCACTTGAACTGGAGACTCGAATAATTGAATCGGAGGCTCAAAAGATCTAAACCTCTCTTAAATTGTCTAAGTAAATGTTCTATTTTGAAAATCGAGCCTTAAGTGCAAAACCAGGACTCGAAAAACTAGAATTAAGGCTTTTAAGGAGTTGAACCAAAGCTTTTGAAGGTTCAGTTCACTATTTTCAAAGATGAATTATGTTTGAATGCTCAAAAAATCCCAAGAATCTTAAAAAACACAAAACCAATCCTAACAGGCCCAAAGGACTTTCGAGACCTCAAGAATTTAAAAAATGACCCATTCAATGACTTGGGGACATTGTGGCTTAATAAGCTCACATGGGTTTTAAATAATCCACGCAGCTCGTTAATCCACGTGTGTGGATTAGTTATCCATGCGTGTGGATATCACCCACGGGCGTAGGTTCCTTGAACCCACACGCATGGATCATAACCCACATGCTTAGATTCCTACAATGGGCCTGAATCTCTATAAATTAATCGTTTTTCATTTTTCAGAGGAGTTTTAGCAATTTTTATAATTTTTATGCTAACTAGACGACCTTAGGGAGCTGTTAGGGCCCATTTTCCAGCCAAAAGTGATAAAAAAAATCATATTTTATGAGCCTCAAGCCCCTTCTAAAAGGGTGATCGACTCGAGGAAATCGAATCTCACACATCCACCCTTTTTTTATTTTCTATTTTCTATTTTATTAGGATTTTAGCACCAAAATCCAAACAGAGCCTCTACTTTGTCAAAGCACGCATTAAGGGTAAAAATCTGAGGATCTAATTAATTATTTTATTAAAATCATAATTTTCATTACATTTTTATATTTTTTATTTGAATAAATATTTTACGTTTTTATTTATTTATTTATTTTCTTCATTTCCTCTCTATTTTCTTTATCTTGTTATTGATAATATATTTATTCCACTATTTGTCTTTCTTTTTTTTTCTTTATTTATTACATTTTTTCTAAAAATAAAATCCTCTTTTCTGCATTTTAACTCTTATTTATATATTTATTTATTATTTGCCCATCTCATCATTTTGCATTTCATATATTTTATTTATTATTTTGTTATAGTTGAAGTTGTGAACTTGGTGTAGTGATTTGAATATTTGGAAATGTTTTATTTTCTTGATTAGCAAATGCATGTGAATCTTGCATTTTTGAGACATCTAGATCATATCCATTTGCATTCACTTTCAAGCTATTATTTTTATTAATCGTGCCTCATTTTTATCTTCTCATTTTATTTCACTACATTAATAAAGTTTTTATTTTTATGTGAAAATTGCATTTTTATTCCACTCTTGAAATAAAGATATCATTTTTTATTTTTTTGTGATAAAAATGGTGTTTTTAATATAAAGTTCTCTACTTTATTCATTATATAAAGTGGGTAACTTTATTAATTAAAAATATTGGTAACTATTTCTTTTAGTCAATTTTTACATTCATTTTATTAAATTATAAAAATCACATTTCTAATAAATTCTTGATATAAAATTATCATTTTTATCATTATTTATCATGAAAGTGGTAATTTTAATTATAATTGTAAAGTTTTCATCTTTATTCACAATATGAAGGTGGTAACTTTATTGGTTTAGAAAATAAATAATAAATTTTCGTTAAATTTAAGGATAATATTTTGGATATAAAGTTGTTATTTTTATGACATTCTTGACATAAAGTTGGTATCTTTATTGATATAATATATTAAATAATATTTTCTTTTTATATATAATATTATTTTTCCATGAATTTATGAAAATTATATTTTATTTCCTTTTTTATTTATTTTATCTAATTTCACCCCTATTTATCCATTTCATTTATTTCCTTAATCATGTGCATTCATTTAGTTAATTAAAAAAAAGTACCATGGACATTGTGATTAGTCATCTATCTTTGATGATAACAAATGATTCACTTGAGGTACTATTTCTAATTAATTATCTAGATCATACATTATTATTAATGTTTTCTTTTATTTATTTACTTGTTCATTTGTTTGAATATTCTTTATTATTTTGATGTATTCTCTTCTATTTTATTATCATGTGAATGAATAGAATATATATATATATATATAGTTGTTATAAATGTGGTGTGTGCTTGCATGTGTTTGCATACTAACCTTTGTTTTACAGGAATTATTAGAAAAGTTCTTTTCTTTTGTTTTCCATTTTTGATGTAATTAATAGAATAAGAAACTCTCAAAGTGATGCAATCCTTAATCTCAATCTGCCTTATATTTATTTTTCATTTTGGATGTATTTATTAGAATAGGCCATTTCAAGAGTTGTAATCCTTAATCCCTTTCCTTGTTTTATTTGTTTTGTTTGTTTGTCTTGATTTATTATTTCTTGCATGTTTGTGTGCTACGTGCCTACTTGTTTATGCGTCTCATTCAAAATGTATGTCACTACCTATTTAATTAGCCATATTCATTATGTTTACTTATTCACCTTTTTATTTATATTTGCAATGTGTGCATGTCAAATTCAATTACCAACCGTTAATTCAATGCAATTTTAAATTGACTAATTTTTAAGTGTGGTAAATGCATCATTAAAACTACAATTAGGGTAATGCGATTAGCAAATATACGATATGCATAATTAAGAAATACAGTCCAATGGATGCTAACTCTCCGAACCCAGAATCTTCGACAAGGAAGCAAGTACCAACTCATTTTTTTTATTTTTTGACTATGGTCAGGTGGCGACTCCAATCTCATAGGGCTGGCTCCACAAAACTATCTCTCTCATATCAATAACATCAAAAAATCAAATATCCTTGTCACCTGTCTCTTGTGAGCTGCGATTACCACTCGCATACTACAGGTATCATGTTCGTTCACTGAGACTGAGTACCGTGCATTGGCAACCATAATATGGCTACAAACTCTTTTTTATGACTTTGCATGTTTTTACTCCTCGTCCTTTCATTTTAGTAAGTATAGTAGAATTGTCGAGTCCTTTTTTGCAGATAGCTTCCTTACAGTGCAATTTAAAAGATATTAACATTCTAAAATTATTTACAATACTTCCCATCATTTTCATTATATAAAAACAATCAAAATTTACTTCTTTTTCCTATTAAAAAATAGTCCAACTAGTCCCAAGAAGTTCCATAACCAATTTCCTCTATAAGGATCTCCGGATTTAGATCAAGAAAAAAAATGCAACCACGGGACTATAAGCCCACAAACATAAGGAAGGGACAGGCACTGGAGTGACTGTATCGATTGTGCGATGAGCAACCGCAGAGGAAATGAGAGGAGGCACCGCCACTAAGGAGGAAATTAGAGGAGCCACGGCCACTAAGGAGGAAATCAGAAGAGCCATCACCATAGGAGATACACATAGAGTAACCATAACATGCAACTAGAGCATTTTGTGAGATAGAGAGAGAGAGAGAGAGAGAGAGAGGCCAAAATTGGAGAATTTTGAGAGAGAAAGAGAAAGGTCGTGCCAGTGATGGAGGGTTTAGGGTTTAGTTTAGAAGTTAAAAAAATAGGGAGCTTTTTTTTATCATTATATCACAGTATTATCAATAGAATAAAATATTTATCATTGACTAGGCCTGACATATCCTTCATGGTGTGTAAAACTTCTGAGTTCATTCACTCTCATATCACAGTACACTAGGAAACTGTTAAAAAATTTTTAAAGTACCTTCGTTCCACAATGTTTTATGGTCTTTGGATTACCAAATTTTCTTTTACAACACTTTTTGCCTATTTGAATGCTAATTGGGCTATGAGTATTGATGATCACAGGTCCATTTCTGGTTATACTGTCTATCTAGGCCCAAACTTAATCTCTTAGAGCTCTAATAAGTAAAAAATAGTACCATGCTCATTCACTAAGGCTGAATATTGTGCATTAGCAGCCGTCACATTTAAGTTAATATGGCTACAAGATCTTTTTCATGGCTTGCATGTTTTTGTTCCTTGTCCTATCGCTTGTTGTGACAATTTATGAGCCATCTAATTTCACAAAAACTTTTCAAAAGAGAAACTAAAATTAAGCTTCAGATGATAATTTTTTAACTTTAAATTTGAATCTTATCATTTATTAATAAGATAAGATATCTATCTTTTCAAAATTGAAATTTGAGTGCCACATATGCTAAAACTTTTCCTTTTCAAGAGGTTTATTTATTACAGGTCAAATGTCAAACTTTGACCGGTAAAAGCTTCCTTTTTTTAGCATAAGAAGTTATTGCATGCAACAACATTTATAAGTGAAGAAAATTTCAACTGTAGAGACTTATTTTGACAATAAATTGTTGCAAATGAAGATGTTTTGGCTTTTAGCTTTTATGTTTTTGTCTTTCAGTCTTTAACTTTTAGTTTTTAGCTTTTAAGTTTCAACTTCCATTTCTTTTACACTATAGTTTTTAGCTTTTGGCCTTTTTTTTTTTTACTTTTCATGAAAAGAATAATTATTAATATTGTGGTTGTCCCCCCTCAACATGGATAAGCAAATTTTGCTTATCCATTAGATTGAGTCTTTTGGTGCTCTTATTAAATCTTCAGCTTTTTAGCATTTTTGGCTCTATAGTTTGAAATATTTTATCCATATGGAATTTTTGTAACCTTCAAACTTTTATGACTTTATAGTATGATCCTATAGGCTATTACCCATGGTTTGATGTTCTTTTCAAGCTTTTAGCATTTTAAAGCTCTTTAGCTCTATTCTTTTCTCTTTTTTTCTTTTTAACTTTTAGCACCTTTGCCCCTTAAAACTTAATTTTGCTGGCATTGCCCTTTTATAACTTTAGAGTTTTAGCTTTGTAGCTCTTATGCTTTTGGCTTTTAGCTTTTATGCTTTTAGCTTTTATGCTTTTAGCCTATAACTACGAACTTTAGCTTCAGTTTTTATTTTTTCAGCTTTTAGCTTTGAACTTTAGCCTTTAGCTTTTATACTTTAGCTTTAAGCTTTCAACTTTCAAGCCTTAAGCTTCAAACTTTAGCTTTCATTTTTATCTTTTAGCTTCAAACTTTAGCATTTAGCATTTATTTCACATAGTCTTTAGCTATCAACTTTTGAAAAAAATTTCTTACTTATATCTTTTCATACAATTCTCTTTTTTTTTTATTTAACTCTAACTTGCAATAATTTCACACAATAATTATACCAATAGTTCATTTACTGTAATGATCTTAATCTGATGGGTAGGTATCCATATCCATGGTGACCTTCTCATATGCGTATAAGGGGCCTTAAAATACTCACAAGCAATTACATATGGTGGTAAATTAACTTCCACCTAATTTTAAGGTGTACTTTAACCTTTGTGTAAACATTTTGTAATGAGCTTTTAGCACTTAGCACATATGCTCTTTACACTTTATGTATAAAAAAGGAATAAATAAACTTATATAGTAGATAATTCCATTACTGCAAGCACTAAATGCATCTTGGCTTCTCCAGCTGTAGCAGTTACTGAAGCTCTTTAAGGAAAAACAATAACAACTATGAAGAAGATTTAAAAGAATTAAAGGATTATACAATCCTTTTAGGTAATTAGAAAAAAAAATTATAGGCTACTCTCACCAATCGACAAAGATTATAAAACTACTTAAAGTACCTTCAAAAGCGTTAAACATTTCTTATTTTTGGCTTGTCTTCTAAAGCTCTCCAGCTTTAGAACCTATCATGTCTAAAGCAACAAGCTTATCTTTTATAGCTTTTCAGTGCTTAAACCTTTTTCTCATGGACCTCCAGGCTTCTTCATGTCTTATGAACTTTTGTGCCCTACTCATCAACTCAATAAAGCTTTTAGGAGGATCAAGATATAAAGAGTCAATCAACTTTTCATTCTTGGTTCCTTGTTTCAAGGCTATCAAAGCTTCATTATGACATAGCTTTTCTATTTGCGCAGCTACTTTGTTAAAGTGACTTATGTAACTCCACATGCTTTCTCTTTTTTCATGCACTACCACTTACATATCTAAAGTTATCTTTTTAATAGGAATGCTGGTGACGAACCTAGCTTTAAACAGAGTTGGTAGCTGTAAAATGAACTGATGAAAGCTTCTTCCAGCCCCAAGTACCATTCTTGAACTATATCTTTCAGGGTTATAGGAAATAGTTTTTAGAGTAAAGCTTCTGAAGTTATATGAAGATGCATCATGGTGCAGAATTTAGTTAAATGACTTCTTGGATTTGAGGTTCCATCATATTCAAGCTGCGAAATTTTGAATTTACAAGAAAAAAGCACCTTTAATATATGCTTTGTTAAAGGTGAGGTGTGAGCTAAATCTTTGTCTAATACTTCAGAAACTAAGGTGCCACATTTTTTCATTATTTCAAGCACCTTCTTCTCCTCTTTTGCATTTTCCACCTGAATACTTTTTTCATCTACATCGCTAAGTTCATTCCATGATGAGTCTTCATGAGAAATGGTTGGACTTGTTGTCTCAAAAATGGGCTCTTTGCCTTTCTGCACTTGACGAGTATAATATTTCAAAACTTGAGATTCTTTCACCTCCAGTGGCATACCTGTTATCACAATCATAGCTTGTTCCACCCTTTTCATGACAGTAGAAAGATCTTTCTGAATGGAAATTAATTTAGCTCACCTTAATGAATTAGGTGTAACCAAGATATGATCATCGTTGTTGGCTGCTTATAAGTTGTCTGGATCTTGATTTGAAGATCCCGTGAGTGGTGGATCGGGAATAGGTAGGTATGTGTTTTTGTCATTAGGAGAATGTTTTTCCATGGCTCAAAAAACTCAAGGAAACGATGAGAAAATGTTTCATGCTCACTGCACTAGTGATGAAAGGGTTTCCTTGAGCTCCTATTTCAATGGAAGACAGGATGAGACGTCAATGGCTTACTAAATGACTCTACAAGATAAGAAGCATGAGAATGGAGCCATGTGGGATCCTGGTAGTCCTACTCTGATGCTAAAGTCAGTAAGGAGATAATTGGATAATGGTGAAAAAGATAAGATGGTGATTGAATTGGTTACCTTATTGAGTTAGAGTAGGGAACTATTTAAAGATCAAGGAATTACCACTTGTGGACTGATTTTCGGCCTGGTGGGAGAGTGGTTACATGCTTGAGTAAAAGTCACTACCACTGCATAAGTGGAAGTTATGCGCAATAATTATAGAGAAGTGGGTGATATATATGTTCGCAGGCTTTCAGGCTGTAGGTCCTTTCACTTATGGAAGAATGCAGGCCCAGGTTTATTAGTATTTAGTTGACTCAACATGTGATTAGGACTTTAACCCCTAGTCTTTAGGAGTTTAGTTTTGACTTTGGTATCACTTTCCTTTATATTATCCTCAGTCCATGCATAGTATTATAATTATATCCAAATCAAAATGAATTAATTAGATTTCAATGAGTTTTAAATACAGATAATGATTTAAACTAAAAAATATTAATATTTATTGACTCTGCTGCACAATATCATTTTTAAAATTGTGTAATTAACATTTCACAATCCACTAAATAATATTATCTTTTTAAATCATGTAATTAATAATTTGCAATTATACAAAACAATTCTGATTTTGAACTTTATTATACAATTTCAATTTGGCTCAGTATTATGTTTTCAAAACCAAAATAATTATTTTTAATTCGACTTAATTTTGAAAAAAAAAAGATTTTGGCTAATCTAATAAACTAAATAGATTGAATTTTTATTTTTATAATTAAAATAATTTAAAATTTATAGTTTAGAAAATAATAATGTAATTTAAATATTTTAATTTATCTAATTAAAATATCAATTAGATACAATTTGTGTGTATATATTAATTCAGCTAATTTTATTTAGGCCCGGTAAGAAAAACAAAAGAAACGCGGGGGAAGAAATGGTAAAAAGTAAAAAGCACAAAGATTCCCCTAAAAAAAGAAAAACACAGATTTTGATAGAAAAACATAATAATTGAAGAAAGTGATGGAGGAACATTTCACGCTCTATATTTATTAACATAAAGAATAACAAACAGAAAGTGAAGTAAACATAAAGAGCGATTGTTCAACTCTAATGAATTTTTTGCCCAATCCGCATGGTGAAAGATTATGTTCGAAACATTTATTTGAGAATAGAGTTTAATCCCTCACTCAGCTACCAAACAAGCTTGCCCTCTCGGACTCGTCTCTCCTCCTCTGATATTATAAAATTTAGCCATTTAAACTAGTTGTTAAAAAAAAATCTCAAGAAATTTCCAACCTATGGCGATGAGAAGTTTTTTCATGAAATTTTCAAAAGATACGATTATTAAAGAAAACCATATCCAAATTGGGTACCATATCACTTTCTACTTCACGCATGGCATGGGGTTCACAAAACGTGTTGAATTTATTTAACAAAAATTAAATTAAATAAAAAAAGAATAGTAAATGGATAATATACAATGTTGTAGAGAAGAAACGTAATTTTGGTGAATTAAAAATTATTAGAATCCTTGATACCAAAGTTCATTTAGTGCTAAAATCTAACCTAACCAATAATATTCTATTGTTATCTTTTGTTTCTAGTATGATATCATCTTGATTAGTATACATATAAAGATTCTGATTTGGCAGCTTGCTATAAATTAAGATTAGTTCCATTGTAGATTACAGCTTGTAATCCAATTAATGCACTAGGTTGTTAATTCCGTCAAAACATTATAATTAACAAAAAAAAATATTTTACACTACTAATCAAAATTTATTAAACTTTAATTAATTCGATTTAATTTCAATAGAACTATAAAAATGACAAAAATTTCCCTAAAACATCATTTAAGTGAAACAATTTCATAACAGTTGATTTTAATGACTGTTGATGTAATTAGAAGAACATTAGTTACTATTATAGTTGATTAATTTCTTAAAGAAGATAATTATCACTTAATAAAAAACGCATATGCATGTCAAAAAATTATAACGCATATGATTTTTCATGTCAAAAAATTATAACGCATATGATTTTTTATAAATTGGTTCTAGTTTTTAAAATTTGATAAAAATGTTATAATTTAGTCATTCAATATAGGGTTTAGTCAAATTATTACGCATATGATTTTTTATAAATTGGTTCTAGTTTTTTAGCTGATGTATCTTTTCAAATATAATTGTATATGAATTTTGTTATTAGAATCAATAAAAGTATAAATTTATGTTAGAATTATTAAATTAATATATTTTTATTAAATTTTAAGAAATTAAAATAAATTTATAAAATATCATAAATGTTATAATTTTTAATACAATAAATTTAGAAAAAGTGATAGATATCTACAATGAGGTAGTTTTGATTCCAATTTGCTTGCCTACATGTAAGAGCTAAGATACTCATACATATTCTTTTTATTTAATAGTTTCTTTTATTTGATATCGATATTCTATAATTATATGAGCTCTACTATTTTGTAGTTTGGGATGGATAGATTTGATAAGAGAGAAATTTTTTCGAGTGTTTGTTTCTCTATAAATAATACTTAAACTCTAAGGGACTTCTAGTTTAACTGATAGATGTTTTTTCAATCAACTACAATTCAAGTATTAGGGAAAATTTCAAAATTAGTAGTTAATAGTTGTTTTTATTCAAAACAACTGCAGATTTAATAAATTTTATTTTAAATTTTTTCCATGAACTGATAGTTGATCTGTATTAATTTTTTATTTAGACTATTTTACTACTGTTAAAAATAACTAATAATTAATAACTTCATTTAAATTAAATGAATGTAATAAATTTTTTATAGTTCATAATTAAATAAATATTATTCTAAGTTATAATTAATAATTAGATAATTATAATATTTATAGTTATAATTGTTTTTAAAAAATATATACTATAATATTTACTGTTTAACATTTATTTTTTAATAATTTCTATTAATTATTTTAATAATATATTAATTAAAGACAATAAATTATTATTTGTTACTATATATTATTTTTAAATAATTCATATAACTAACAAATTTTATAAAAATATATGAAATTATATTTACAAACAAATTATATCTTTAATGATTATTTGACATACTAACAGTAAAAACTAACAAAATTTTACCAAACAATTCATCTTTATCAGCTAACAAGTATTCACTATCCGTAATTTAGGGTGTAACCGAGTCGAATCAAGCCGAGCTTTGGCTGTCTCAGGTTTGGTTCATTTATAATTGAGCCAAGTTTGAGTCGAGCTTGCTATCTCATTTAGTGTTCATGAGCTGTTCCCAAATTTAAATGAGCCCAAAGAAATTTTAAAAAATGCAAACTATAAATTAAGATTATACATTAAAAAATAAAAATAAATTACAATATATTTAATATAAATTATGATTTTAATCTAATAATATATTTTCTAAAATATTTTTTACAATATGAATTTATATATTATATGTGTAAAATCAAATTACTAAACATTAAAATTACGAGCTGGCTCGCGAACTTTACAAGTCGAGTTTTACATAATTTGAACTCGGCTCGTTTATTAAACGAACTTCAATATACAAGTTTTTATCGAGCGGAACACCGAGCTGATTACGAGCAACTCAACTCGTTTACACCCCTATCCTCAACCGCTATTAGCTATTGGTTGCTATAAACAACTAAACCAAATATATTCTAAGTCTTACTTAAAACAAATTTAAATTTTTGGCCACTTAAAATCAATATATATGTATTGATTATTGAATATTAAGCGCCTAATACCACTGAGGTACAGGCTTGACATTATTTGGTAGTACTTTAAACCTAGACAAACAGCATAAAAAATAAAAACAAATGACCATAGAAAAAGGAAATGAACATAGAAAAAGGAAATGAACAAGAAAAACAGTCGAGGGATGAGCTAGAGATTAAAAGTGGACTCCAACTGAGCAGCAGCACAGACATACGTAGTGCAGGAAGCACCCAAGAAGAAACTGTGATTCGATTCGATGCCCAAGGGAAAAAGACAGAGAGGTCAAAGAGATTTAATTAATGATATCAATTTGTAATTAAGCTAAAGAAAAAATGGATACAACTGGACTGGAGTCTTAAAAAATGATTAATTAATAAAAAAGTTTTGGATTAACGTTATAATTAAGAAGGGAAGTGGGCGTGTGT
>CATIWM010459866.1:0-12660 GCA_949671775.1 Mallotus repandus
TGAAACTAATCTTACTCATGGTGCTTGTAATTATCAAAAACATTTCCTGTAAAAACAACAAAAAAATTATTTAAAAATTTAACGAACAAATAATCCTTAGTGTTTATGCATAATACCATAAACTAAGGTTCCTTTTACATAGAGTTGTCAAGGACAATTGAATATTATAATTTATTATCTACAAAACTTCAATCAGTAATCAATATTTCATAAAATAATAGAAATATTTAAAAGTTTTAAATTTTGCCTACCTCAAATAATAAAGCTATATTACCTGCTACTATGAACGGCAAATACCATACTTGAAGATTGAAATATTACGTGACTTGATCTGTGGCAAGTATAAGTACACTTTTTTTTTTACTCCAATCCAATGAAGTAGATTTGTACTTATAGATACAGCGGTTGATAACGAAAAGGAGTGTACGACTATCTTAAAGGAATTTATATATTAAAAAGAGTCTATTTTAACATTACAAATACAGTGATTGATATCGAAAAAGAGTATATGGCTATCTTAAAAGAATTAAGGAGTCTATGGCTAATTATATTTTAAAGGTTTTTTTGTATTTTTATAAAAAAATATTGTAAATTTCAATAATTAAATACATAAACATTTAGTATTGAATGTTGAATCATGCAAAATGACATTTGTCAAATTTTGAATGCAAAATGACACTTGTCAAATTTTGAACTTAATGATTTTAAAGCTTAAGATCTAATATATATATATATATATACTATTTTATTAAAATTACTTAATTACATACATGAATTACTTTTTTTTATGAAAATATATACTAAGATTTTAGAACAATTTGTTTCTTAATTACTGAAAAAAAAACTCTCTCTCTCTGTGAAGAGAGTTCATAACCTACTTGAACTTCATTTTGCGCTACCCGCCTCCTCCAGGTGTCGCCGTCAGGCCACCCTGGTCCTCCTCCCATGGCTTATTAAAGTCACAAAGATATGTTTGTACCTCGCGGTGAGAACTTTGTCGTAAAACCTTCATACGCATCCGCTATAGCAAGAAATACAAGAAACTCAATTCTAAATGTTAATGATTTCATTCCATCTAATAAGGGTGGATTTATAGCTGTCAAGATTAACCAGCAACTTTATGAACAACAAATTGCACTTTGCCAGCATGCTCTGATCGCCTGAATTGTTCGTTCCAAGGGTGAAACACCATGGAAACTACTTGAATTGAAAAAAGCTCTCGTCGTTGTGGGGACTTTCTTCTACCTGGAAATTAATTTTGTTAGGATGGGGCTTTTACCATGCTCTTTTAAACTCTGCGACAAAAAAAAATTTCAGTTTACGGACAAGGTTCAATTGCTTTGAAACCCGATATTCTTAACATTCAACATTGGTCCCCGAATTTTGATCCCACTGCACAAAAATCAACGCACATCATATTTTATAAAATACCATGGGAATATTGGCATATACAAATATTGGTTTCTATTGCAAAAGGCATCAGGGTTCCTCTGAAAATTAATAACGCTACAACGGTTAGAGAATTTGGCCATTACGCAAGGGTCTTGATCAATATTGCTTTGTCATTGAATTTACCTAAAAATCTGCTCATTGAATAGGTTGGAAAGAGCTTCTTTGTTGACATAGTTTATGAGAACTTCCCTAGTTTTTACAACTTGTGTTCAAATATTGGCTACACACCTCGATAATATAGATAATGCACGCCAACAACTCCCAAGACTAAGCCTGATAAAAAAATTCAATTTCAGATGTTCCAGTTTAGAACATTTTTGCAAACTTATAATCAAAGTTACAATCGAATGGTGTTCCTGTGAATGTGGATGATAGACTGACAATGTTGATTTGCACAAGCAACCTATTCAGACTGATGTCATTCTCAACCAACAATAAGATAAGGCAATTCATCAAGTTGTTACTGAATCTCCTTCTAATGAGATTCCTAAACCAATGATTGATGCTACTAAAGTTGATATTTCGGTGCAACATGACACTGATCCTCCTTTACTAGAGTATGTTGATTTGTTAAAGGCATATATTTCATGGGTTGATATGGTTGATGCGGAAGAGGAAACTTGGACTATAGTGACACAAAATAAATAGCAGAATAAACAGGACAAATATAAAGTTACTCTTTCAAAAAGAGCAACTAAGAATCCAGAAAAACTTAATCTCTAAAGGTTCTATTCTGGAGTTGTAGGGGCATGGGTAATCTTAATACTCAACGCATCCTTTTTTTCTTTTTGTCGTCAATATATTCCTGATTTTGTTTTTCTAGTAGAACCTATGATTTCTTTTAATTCTATTACCCACTCTCTTTAGGATAGTCTGGATTTGCATTTAACTGCATTTAATAATCTTTCGTTGCTAACTATTTGGGTACTTTGAAGAAATAGTTTGATTGCTCCTTCTTCGATTTATGTTCATGAACAACACATCACTCTTGATTTTTCTCTAGCTCATAATTTGCAAAGATTCACTTTCGTGTATGGCAATGTTTGGAATTCACAATGAATGAAATTGTGAGCGGATCTTTATAACCTCTATACTAATTTTTCTTTGAGTTGGGGTGTTTTTAGAAATTCTAACACTGTTCTTAGGGCTCATGAGAATATTGGTAAGGCTCCAAATTTAGGTCCATGTATGATAAGAATCCCAATAAGATAAGGAATCCTAATCAGATAAGGATTCAAGAGGTGACAAGAAATCCTAATCCAATAAAAATTCAAGTTGTGACAGGGAATCCTAATCCAATAAGTATTCAATATGTAACAAGCAATCCTAATCCAATAAGGATTGAAGACCCTTTCACTGATGATGAAGGTCCAATCACATGGGCATGTGCTAAGAAGATGAAGGAAGCATGACATATGCTAATTCAAGCAATGTGGGCTCAAAGTACAAATCTGAATCAGTCTGATCCATTTGGAGCACATGGAGTTCATTTTGGTCAAAAGCTTATTCATTTGGTGCAAATTAAAGATTTAGGCCAAAGTAATGTTATTGGGTCTAATTTAAGTGCATTATGCCCAAAGGAGTAGCTACAATTATTCCAAGTCCAAGATGAAGCCTAAATATGTGTTATTTAGTCGACTTAGTGCTACATACAAATTTGGATGTGTTTAAGTCCAAAATAGAATTTTAAAAGTTTGTTTTTAGTTAGGAATACTTTTCTTTAGCTTATTTTGCAAGCAAAATAAATCCTTTACTAAAAAGGACTTGTTTTCTTATTGTTTAGGAGTTTATTATCCTTATCTTTTAAGGATTTGTTTTAGTTTAGGTTTAGGGTTAAGAATTCTTATAAATAGTTTATTTTGTAGCCTATTTGGCATATCATTTTCATCAATTTAATCAAAGTGACGAATTTTGCTTCAAATTACTTAGAGTTTTATTCTTTGAACTTTCTAAACAAAATAAGTTGTTTGATAGTTCACTTGTCTTATCAATTAGAGCATCCATATCTAATTGTAGCGACTTCTTGATAACTAGAGTTCTTAGTTGTTAGATAATTAAGGGTTCTAGTTTCCACCAGACTTGTTTCTTGGATGATCTAAGGTGTGGGTATCAATAGATTATTACGGGTTTTTCTTGTTAGATAAGCCTAGTTTGCATCAATGTAGGGATTTCAGAAATTTTATGGAAGATTGTCATCTTTCAAACATCCCAGCTCGTGGTGCTCAATACACCTGGAGTAATGGTCAGCATGGAATCCATTGGGGTTGAAAGTTGCTTGGATAGGGCTTTGGGAAATCTTGAATTTTTTCATGCTTGGTCAACTATAGCTTGTTCAGTTCTTCCTCAGCGTGCTCTTATCCTTTTGATGTTCTAAGCCGATGTTTCCTTCATATTTTGGGTATCCCTAGAGATTCTTTTTTGCAATCTTTTATTTAGAGCTCTCTTAAGAGAATTTATATTTCTCTTTGCTCAGAAATTACTTGGTTTATTGGTTCTAATACTAAATTAAATTTCTGGACTGACGAATGGATTATTCCTACTATTGCCAATCAGCTTGGGATTTTAGTCAAGGATCAAAAATCTTTAACTGATTCGGTTTCTTTTTTTCTTAATGATGATACTTGGAATGTCTCTAATATTGATAATGCCAGTGTTCAATCTAATATTTCTGTTGTTTCTCCTTTGAAATATGACCAGGATTGTTGTGTTTAGAAGCCTGTTACTAATGGGATTCATTCAGTGAAGCATATGTATTCTCATATGGGTGTCTCTCGTCCTGCTATCCAGTGGCATTCTTTCATATGGAAAGAATTTTTGCCACCTTCCAAGTCCTTTGTTTATTGGCGAGAACTTTTATATTGTCTTCCAATGGATGACAACCTGAAGAAAAAAGGCTTAATGTATCCTTCTCGGTGTATATTGTGTGCTCAGCAAGAAGAGGACAACGATTATCTTTTTATTCATTATCATTTTACTGCTTCAATTTGGTAGTATATTTCTCGCTTGTTTGGATGGCGGCTGGTTCATTCAGGTACATTATTAGACTTGATTTTATATGCTATGCAGACCTCTTTTAGTTCTTAAATTATTGCTCTTTAGAATATTGTTATTGTCAACTCCGTTTGGGTTATTTGGAAACTTTACAATGATGATTTCTTTTAAGAGCAATCTCTTTGCATTAGCAAAGCATTAAGACTTTTTTGGAAAATGCTTAAGGAATATGATTTTTTCAGAGTTGGCACCATGTCCAATTCGATGGATGATCGTAATATGCTTTCCTTATTGCAAATTTGTGCATTTCAAAAAAGGCATCTTGCATTCTTTTGGTAACTTGGCATCCCCCACCATCGGATTGGCTTAAAGTTAACACCAATTGTTTAACTCTTGAGGCATCAGGGTTAGTTGTATCTGGAGGCATTTTTTGGACTTCACGAGGCTAGCAAAGAGGTGCTTTTGCCTTCAGAATTGGATGTTATTTTGCTTATTTAATAGAACTTCATATAACCATTAAAGCTATTGAAATCGCCGAGTCCAAAGGTCGGCATCATTTGTGGCTCGAGTGTGACTCATCCTATGTTGTTCACTTGTTCACACTAAATCTAAACAGGTTCCTTGGGAGATAAAAAAAAAACAATGGGTTCAATGTACACAGTATTCTTCTTAAATGACTTTACAGGTGTCTCATATTTTCAGAGAGGGAACACTGTTGCAGATCTGCTCGCTATGCATGGTGCTTCGGTCTCTTCTTTTGCATGGTGGGATTCAACTCCCAACTTTTGTGATTCGGCCATTTGTAATGATTATTGTTGGGGAACCTCTTATCATTTTTGTTAGTTCTTGAGGGCTCTTTGCCATTGTTTTTTGTTTCTAGCATTGTTGTTTTGTTTAAGGCTAATGCCTTCTATTATTGTATTTCAAATTATTATTTTTTCATTTAATAACATTTTTCTTAGATCTCGGAAGTGTGACGTCTACGCTAAGATTGTGTCAACCTAGTTGAAATGTTTGGGTGCGTATCTGATTTCTGATCTCCAAATATTTACTAAATATATATATATATATATATATATATATGCTAATTTGTAGTATTAAAAAAAAGTAAGTTTTTATTTTTTTTAACACTTAAGTATATATATGAATTATTTTATTTTATTAAAATATATATTAATTAATTTCTAGACCTTGGATACGCTATTCACAAATACTAATCTCTTATACTTTTATTTGATTGGGGGGAGATTTTTGCACTCTATTCATTGATATTTGTACTCCATTTTTTTCTTTTCATAATTGCAAAATACATAACTATCCTCTAATCAAAAGTTTTATTCTTTTATTAATTACAATTACTAAACTACAACTTTTTTTCATTTTTCTTCGAAATTCATTGTTTGATGTCTAACATTTTAAAACTACTTGTAATTGAATTTTTTTTTTTGCATTAATAAAATTTAATATAGTCAGTTATTTTTGTACAAGTACTCTTTAACTTTTAACTTATCTTGATAGTAACATTTGCACTAATTATAGTAAACAACATATCTTTTATTTTTATGGAGAGGTTTTTAATTATCATATGCATATAATTTTATTTTTTATTTTTATTTTTATTATTATTTTTTCAAAAATAATTTAAAAGTCAAATTATGTGATTAAAAAATTATTATAAGAATTCAACAATAATTTATCATATAAAAAGTATTCATAAATTCCATGAATAGAGTAAAAATCAAATATAATTTAGATCAAATATATCCCAACAAATACTCTAATTAAATTATACTATGAAAAGTCTATTTGATAAAAAAAATGATCAATTTTATCTTGAACTATAGGCCAATTATCAATCTAATCCTAATTTCAAAGTCATTTCAATTTGCTCCTTCAACTTTTCAAGTTGTTCCAAATCTATCTAGACAACATTGAGCTTGTGACAAAGATGACATGACAATCTGATGTGGCATAAGAGTAGATGACATGACAAAAAAAAATTAAAAACTTAGAACTCACATGATCAATTCTATCCTCAACTATATACCAATTATCAAACTGATCCTAGTTTTAAAGTCATATCAATTTGCTCCTCCAACTTTTTGAGTTGTGCCAAATCTATCCAAACGACAATAAACGCGTGTCAGATCTGACGTGGCCATCTTACATGGCATAAGATTGTCTGACATGCCAAAAAAAAGAAGAAGCCATAAAAATTGCCCAAGAACACCAGCAATTAAAATTGCCTAAAAAAACACTCACTTCTCATAACAATTAATTTCCTATACTCTTTTTCATTCATAACTCATGAAATTTGTCACCCATAAAAAAATTCCATAACCATACCTCCAAACAGGGACAACACCAAAATAATCGACCTAGATTTGCATCAGTTCGAGATATCTTCAAACGAGCTATGTTTCCACATTTGCATGCCATGATCTCAGTATTCAAACCTTTTATTATTGTGTCTTGCAATTCTGATTAAATCTTTACTTTGCTCAACTATTTTAGATAGCTGCAATTTTATTCAGAGATTAAAGGTTGAAGGTGAAGAAAAACCCTAGAATTCAAAATGGAGAAGATCACATTTCTTTTTTGACACAAATAGGTTTGGCCAATTAATTTGAACCCAAAGTGACACCATTTTAAAAAAGCAAAGTGACACTATTTTGTATTGTCAAATCGTGAGTTTTAGGTTTTAAATTTTTTTGCCATGTCAGACGTTCTTATGCCACGTAAAATAGCCACATCTAATCTGGCTAGAGCTTATTGACGTCTAGATAGATTTGGCACAAATCAAAAAGTTGGAGCAAATTGAAATGACTTTGAAATTAGGATTAGCTTGATAATCGGTTTATAGTTGAGGATAGAATTGATCAGGTGAGTTTTAAGTTTTTAATTTTTTTTCCATGTCAACCACTCTTATGCCACGTCAGATTGTCATGTCATCTCTATCACAAGCTCAATATCGTCGGGATAGATTTGGAACGATTTGAAAAGTTGGAGAAGCAAATTGAAATGACTTTAAAAATAGGATTAGATTGATAATTGGCCTATAGTTCAGGATAGAATTGATTATTTTTTCTAAAAAAAAATATAGCACTTACTTTTCTATTATTAATACATTATAACACTTGTCTTAAAAATTACAATAATTTTTTATATAATGAATTTTCATTAAATTTTTATAATATATATTTTTATAATGTAATTTGATTTTTATATTATTTTTAAAAAAAATTATGATAAAAAAATAAAAATAAAATAATGTGCATATAATATTAAAAAATTGTTCATAAAAAGTGGAAAATTATTTTTTTTAATAATTAGTGCAAATTTTATAATTATCTAAACAAAGTAGAAGTTAAAGAGTGTTTATAAAAAAAAATTGACCATACTAAGTTTTTTAATAAAAAAGATGATGCAAGTTCAAGCACAAGTAGTTTTATAATTTTAAATATTAAATAATAAATTTAGATAAAAAATTAAAAAGAGTATAGTTTAAAAATAGTAGTTAATTAAAAAATAAATATTTTAAATAAAGAGTTATTATATAACTTGAAATTTTAAAAAATAAAAGAATGAGTGGAGTGTATCGCTATGGCTTTATTTGGGTGATAAAATCTTTTTAGTAACTATATGTTCTTCATTTAATATCTTCGGTGTTTTTTTCTCCCTATATCTTCGGTGTTTTTTTCATAAATCATATATAGAATAAATTTATCATTGAAATTTAATATTATATTAATATTTTTTTATAAAATAATGATGATATTAGTTAGAAGGGTACTAACATGTTAAAAAATATGAAACACAGGTTACTTAAATACCAAAAAAAAAGAGCATAAGTATGATTTTGCCAAACTGCAAAACCATAGGGATCCAATTTGTACTTATCCAATTATAAAATTACAAAGGAAAAATTACAAATTTAGTGTCTCAACTTTTGTATCTTTTCTATTTGAATATTTGAACTTTTTTTTTTTTTTTGCAATCAAGTGTCTGAACTTTAGAAAAGCATACCAATGCAGTCTCAGGCCAATTTAATGTTAACTGGGTGCTTAGTCAAATCAAATGGGATTCACTTTTATCTCAGTCATTAACCATGTCATTTGTCACAAGTGTTGCATTATTTAAAGGACAAAATTACCTGTATTCAGTCATCTTTAATGTCTACGGTGGAAGTTAATGTTGAGGTTATTTTTGTCAATTTATAATCTTTAATAAGGTTAATTTTATCTTTTAAATAATGCAATAAACGTGGCACATGACATGACTAATAACTAGGATAAAAGTGAGTCATGTTTGATCTGACTCAGCACCCAATTAACATTAAATCTGCTGGAGACACTACATTGGTATGCTTTTCTAAAGTTCAGATACTTGATTGTAAAAAAAAAAAAAAATTAGACACTCAAATAAAAAAACCACAAAAATTGAGACACCAAATTTATAATTTTTCGAATTACAAAAAAATGCCCCCTCCGTCCTGTTGAATGCCCTCCGACCACTCTCACTTAGGTTTGTTCTCTTCTCTACTCTTATCATGTCTAGGATCTATAAGAGCACAATGGTTTAGAGTGTAAACCACATGTCACACCATCACTTTATTATTCCCTCATTCATTACACCTTTTCTTACTATAGATTACGCTCAAAAAAGTGTAATAGCATGGACCCACTATCAAATCAGATATTCATTTTAATAATTCCTTTACATATTTCATAAATAAATAACTATATGTATAATTTTCTTTAAAAAAATTTATAATCTAAAATAATTTAAATATTTTCAATTAAAATATTTTAGTAATTTTATATTTTTTTATTAATTTTCAAAAATTACCTCATAATCAACTTAACACCATCACATAATTTTCTCTCAATAAAAATATATATAATAAAATTAAAAACACTAATTTTAATTGTTAATGCCCCTGAATCGTTCCCAAATATGCTCAACCAAGTCCGATCAAAGTTGATCGTATACTTCATGATCACATAGTTTGCATTCCTTTAAGGGTAATTTTGAAATTCCTTGATGGAACCTGTACTTGCGGGGATTGTAGGCTCTTCATCATCCTCATTCCAATTTGTTTTTTCATCTCCTTCATTCTCAACAATCATATTATGTAATATAATGCATGTGTACATTATATTTTTTAATTTGTTTTTGTGACAAAAGTGAGTCAAGCCATGTATAATAGCCCAACGAGATTATAGCACTCCAAATGCTCGCTCAACGTCTTTTCTTGCAGCCTCATGCATTTGCTTAAACTTCATTTGCTTAAAGTCCATTTTTTCCGACTGCATCAAGTCTCATATAAAAATTTTCCGAATGATTGTCAACAGATTTCACAATACGAAAAAATAACCCTTTACTCATTCAAAACCTTCAACAATATATATTAGAAGGATAAACAAATTCGTCGAAAAAATAGTTATTGAAAAGTCAAACATGTCCAACTTTATGCTTTCGATCAAAATACCTCCGCTTGTGTTGACAGACATTAGAACTTTCACCTATTGCAGTCCTTTGCGATTGCTCCAGCAACATTATAATTTGCTCATCACTATCGTCCTTTATTTCATTGATTAATTTTTTTTTAATTTCTTCTATAAGGGAGGGATCAGGATATTGAGACATTTTGGAGTTTATATATATATATATATATATATATATATATATATATTACAACGGTTAGTTTTAAAACAGCTAATTTTTCAACAGCTAGTATTACAATGATTAATTTTCCAACATCTGGATTCTACTGCCTAATTTAAAATGAAACTACATAAAATTACACATAAAGTTAGAATTGCAAATAAAACCACATGAAATTATAACTAAACATAAAATTACAAATAAAATACTTGATAGTAAAATTAAACTAAGGAATATTATATTTAGCTTTAAGGATAGAACACATATGCTCATGAATTTGATGTTCTTGCTTGGTCATTCCTGTTATATCCTTGAGCAAGATTTCATAATCACTTCAAAAAGTATAACTTTCCAACTTATTTGCCAAATTTTCCATAGCTTGCATTTTTTTCATCTCTACGTTGTTTTAACATGTTCTGGATTTTCTCAAGTTCCTCATTCTTATTTTCTTCATTCACCTTTGATTTTCCCTTTCTCTTTCCTTTTTTTTTTGCTTGTTTTTGACCAATAAGATAAAGTTATACTTTATTTTCATCGATGTCAAGACATGTATCTACATTGGATGAAGAAGTATGTGCCCTGCTTTCATCAGTCCTTATTGGATGAAGAAGTATGTGCCCTGCTTTCATCGGTCCTTATTTTTTTGGAAAATGCTACGATGGATTATTTGTTTTCCACTTCGGATCATCTTTTACCATCACCCACACGTGCTCATGTACAAAATGCTTTTTATTATTTTGCTTGAAAATCTCATACACATGTTGTTTCAATTGGTCATCATTCCACCCACTATGTTGTTCTCCAACCAATCTGTTATGGTGTTGGTTGAATTCATTAACCATCCAACTCAACCAATGCCATTGTGAGTTCATGGCTTTATCCTTTCTTACTGGTCCAGATTTTCGATTTTCATTGAAGTAGTCAGTGACTTGTTTTCAAAAAGTCTTTTCACTTTGAGCGTTGCTAGTAATGCTGCAATTGGAAATTGTAAGCCAAGAGTTTGCTAGCAGATTGTCATTATCAACACTTCATGGAGCACATTTGCCATCGGTTTCTTCCACTGGTTCATTAGTGAGAGTAATGTTTTCAATCTCTTATTGAGTTGAATATGGCAATATTTGAGAGTTTGGAATAGAATATGTTTGTGCTACATTCTCTTGCTCAGTGTCGAAAAATGTTGTTGGTGGGTTTTGCAAATTTAGGATATATGGGAAATAACTCTTCGCCAGATACATGGAAAATGGATATGAAAAATTTGGCAGATAATTAGAATTGGGTGGGGGATATGGATAATTTTGCATATTTTGAGGATTATTAGAATATGAAAATTTTTGATGATTTTGGTTTTGTGAAAAGGAATAATTTTCTATATTTGGAGCTTTAAAATAGGGATTAAAATTGTTGAAATTCTCATCGATGATGAAGAAATATAAATCAAAGAATTTTAGATTTTGTGAAATTATAGAAAGATGTTGAAGAAATGGAGATTGATAGGAGATAAAATGGTCCCGATATTTATAATCAAAATTTTTATCCAATAAAATTAAAAAAATAAAAAGTAAACGAAAATAAATAGTTACTATTGGACCAAAGTTACCGTTTTATTATTTATCGCTACTCAAATTTGTCTGTTGCAAAATTTGTTTAAATTAAAAAAAAAAAAAAAAAAAGCTAAACAAAAGGCTGCAAATGTAGCTCATTATGCATGTCATCTCATAACACCGATCATAAGCATTACACACATACCATGCGCAGTGTGTAATGAATGTCATTACACCCTTCATTGCACCTCATTGTACCCTTCATTGCACCTCATTGTGGATGCCCTAAGTTGATTGGTCAAACATTTAAAAAAAAAACTTTAAATTTGTTCAATATTTGTTCATTGCACCTCTTGAAATCGGATGATTTATTAGCGATCTACAGCAAATTTCATACAATGTAGGTTTTGCTCTTGAAATCGACGGTGGCATACTGGCATGATTGAAGTTAAAATATGACACTTCATAACTCTTAAAAATTTATGTATATATATATATATATAAATATGACACTTCATAACTCTTAAAAATTTATGTATATATATATAATTTAGACATTTCAAAATTTAATTTTGTAATAATATTTTGAAAAATATATAAAAGTTAAAAAATTAAAAAAAAACAAATCGCAATTAAACTAAAATCAAATATAAAAAATTAATTACTAATTTTTTGCTTAGATTGTTATTTATAATTTATTAAAATAGTTTTATAGTTATTCTTGTTACTTTACTTCCGTTATTATTTTTTAGAAATTTTAAAAATTAGTTTTAATATTTATAATTTAAGACAATAATTTAATTTAAATGGTTTTTATTTAATTTAAAAATTTCGAGACTCAAATATAATACTTAAAGAATTGACTAACAAAAATGTTTAATTGATGAATAAAACTAATGGAGATAATTCTAATAATTTTAAGAATTTATTTATTAAAGATTTTTTTGAAAAAATCTAAGTTATTGTTCCATATTTGTTTTATAGACATTGACTTAGTTAAAATCTCTTA
>CATIWM010459981.1:0-13280 GCA_949671775.1 Mallotus repandus
CTATTTTTAAAGCAGTTAAATAGTTTTTTAATTCAGGGTATATGTTGAAGGAGTGGAGTTAAACGTTCTTTGTTCTCATTCCAAAAGTGCAAAATCCTTTTAAAATAACACAATTTAGACCAATTTGCTTGTGTAATTATACTTATAAGATAATAAATAAGGTTATTACTAATAGGCTCAAACCTTAGTTGAATAAGATAGTTTATAAAAATCATGCAACTTATATTCTCAGTAGAGTTATTCAGGATAATATTTTGGTGGCTCATGAAATGTTCCATGCTTTAAATATTTCTACTAGTAAGTGAGTCATCATTTTGCTTTAAAGCTTGACATGCTTAAGGGTTATGATAAAGTTAGTTAGTAGTACTTGAATCTAATGCTTTTCAAGGTTGGTTAAGATAATTATACAATGTGTTTCTATAGTGTCTTATTCTGTTTTAATTAATGGGCAACAATCTGCTAATTTTACACCATTTAGAAAGCAGAGACAGAAGGATCCTTTATCCCCATACTTGTTCATTTTGGTCTCTAATATTTTTTTCTATCATTCTAGAGAAAGTACTGAGAAATAAAGAGTTGGAAGGTTTTAAAAATAAATAGAAGGTGTTATTGATTTAATCGTATATTTTTTGTTGACGACATATTACTTTTTGTCAAAGCTAATCAACAAGATATTCAATAGTTGTGGGAATGGCGAGGATTTGTTGTAAAATTTCAAGTTAAAGAGTGAATTTAGAGAATAAAAATAGAGCAAATTATATTTTCCTGCATGGGGTTTGACGTAATTTATACATACTTCCCTCTTGTTTTAAAATTGAATTTTTGCCTCCCTCAGTTCTTATTCTGTTAATATTTAAAGACTTCCGTTAGGGTTACACCATTTTTGCGATTTAGTGCTATATAAAAAGACTAAAATGCCTTTTCAAATAGTAAAAAACTATAATTAATTATAAAATACTAATAGTATTTTAGTCATTTATATTAACATTCAATACATACATTCCTCACTTGCTAATGATATGGTTCATAAAAAAAAGAACCATGTTACTAGTTTTTTGTAGTTTAATTATAGTTTTTTACTTTTTGCAACAACATTTTAGTCTTTTTTATAGCACTTAATTAGGTCAAATCTTGGGAAAAAAAATATAATTTGCTCATAAAACAATTTTTGATGGAGTAAACAAATACAAATTCAGGTTCTAGTAACTATCTTGGGTTGCATGCACTTTAGGAAAGAAGTAAGAATAAAGCTTTAGCAACTCTATGTAACATAAATTTAACGACGCTTTTATGTTTAAGCATTGGTATAGTTAGTGATACTTTAATAAAAAGTGTCATAAATTAATTTGACAACATTAAGTTAAATATCAGCATATTTAAAATTAAAAAATAATTTTACAAAAGATTTTACAACACTAACAAATCAATGCATCCCTAAATTGACGACATCATTCTTGAATTAGCATATGAAATTGAAGACGCGTAATTTAATTAGTGTCTCGATTTAATAACGCTTTTTAAATACTTGGCATCTCTTAATTGCAACATTTTTACCGAAAAAGTGTCACTAAAAATGCATCATAGATTTTTTTTCACATTCTTAATTTTGATTAGCAAAAGAATAAATTTAAATTATATATACACACACCCACATACATATATCACACTTAATTATATTTAGAGAACACAAATTGAAGAAATCTATTAAATATTTATATTTATGAATAAATAACAAAAAATTGTCACAAATTAATTATAAAACAAAATAAAATTTATCAAATTCAATCATTTCATAATGTCTTACATCCTAATATAACATATATAAAATAAGAGAGTCTTCATTAATTTTCACTTGATGATGCATTTCCAATGTAAACTATAAATAATTAAAAATAACAAGTATAAATATGGGATTTAATGCACCAATGATACTTTAACTTTTGCCTATGTTTCATTCTAGTACTAGATTGTTAATTTTTTTTCTTTTTAGTCACTGAAGTTTTATTTTTGTTTCAGGATAAAATACCTCGAATATAACTGATCAAATTTAGCATATATGACAACCAAAATAAGCATATTTTTAGTATATATGCCACGTGAGCATCCTATTAAGTAGCCTAATCATCTTGTGGACCCTAGAATCCCATATTATTGTCCTTTTATTAGAGTTTTCTTGTATACTAAATGTTATTTTCTAGGGCCCACAAGATAATTAGGCTGCTTATGTGACGAATATACTAATAATATTCTTATTCCATCTATCACGTATGCTAAATTTGATCGTATATGTTCGAGATATTTTAACCTGAAACAAAAATAAAACTTTAGTAACTAAAAAGAAAAAAATTAAAAATCTGGTCCAAAATGAAATATATGGCAAAATTAAGGTATCAATGGTGTAATAAATCCATAGATATGGTTATGGTAACTACCAATATGATATCAGCCTACTTGTTCGTAAGGTAAGAAAAAAATAACTTTACCATAATTTGTTGCACTTCTATGTAAAAAAAAAATTCCATCTTTTCTCTCATGTGTTATGGTAAAAAATTCAAGACGACTAGGTTGCTTTCCATGATCTACTTACTACCATAATAATATTCCATGCAAACTTAATTATCAATACAATCTATATTTATTATATTCACTGTATGTAATTTATAAGAAGAAAAAAAATTATAATTTGACATGCACATATTCATCTTTTATTCTTGCAAAATTGTGTGAACCAGAAGTGTGAAGAGTTTTATGATGAGCCCTTGTTGCTCTTCCATTTTTTGAGAGTTTCTGGAAAAGAAGGGATTAAACATAACCATATTAATATGAAAATAATATTATCTATTAATAATATTAAATTAATTATTACTTGTAACTTTTTTGAATACTAAATACTGCATACGTTTCTTCCATTGATCTAGTAATACTCCAACGGGTGGTGAGTTTATAATATTTTCCATTGACTTTCCAAGAATTAAATTTTTGAACTTTAATTTAAACTTGCGGTCCTTTCATTTTTTTGGAAATTGATTGTAGTACCAACTCTTGACATCAACACTATTTAGAATCTGGAAGTATTTCTGAATTGGTTCACAAATTATTATATTATATCTGGTAATGGACATAATTAGATCAAACAAATGAATACAAATAAAATATATAAAAGATAGATTATCGTAGTTAATTTTCATAAATCATTTTTTTTCACCTTAGGCACTTTCTTTCAACTTGAGTATTCAATTGAACAAAATTCATTTTTTTATCAACTGTAACAAGCCATTCACCCAGAATTCCCATAAATCATGATCTTGTTTAATACAACATTGAAGTTGGAAAGTTAAATCAGAAATTATAATTAGCATTATTGTAAAGATTAAAAATCTCTATAGTCTAAGTCATTTATGTTTATTGCTAATATATATATATATATATATACAAATCTTGAAAGGTACAAATATACTAAATTTAGAACAAATAATTGTTGGCGGTTGATTTAAGAAATTAATAAAATTGTCGTTTGCATCCAATAATTCCCATTTGTCTCAATGACAATGATGCTTGATGGACACAACAAATGTAACTTACTCTATAATCCAAATAATTACTAGGAAAAATACAAATTGAAAAGATTCAAGAACAATATCAATAAACAAGTTTTACATCAGAAATTTGTGTTAGAAAAGATTGAGAATGTTTTGTATAGAACGACACAGACAACATTGAAAATGATAATGAATTAGGGAAATGTTATGTTATATCCTCAACTTTAGGTCAATTATTAATTAAATTCTATTTTTAAAGTCATTTTAATTTGCTCCTTCAATTTTATAAATTGTATCAATTTTATTCAATTTTATTTGAAAGATTTAATTATATTTTTAAAAATTAATTTTACATCCCTATAAAATAAATTTGATAGTTATTCCATTTTTTCTTCTTTTTTAAGAAAAATAAAAATTAAAAAATATTTTCAATTTTTAATTATACTATTTTTTAAATAAATTTAAAAATTATTTTTTAATTTTTAAATAAATTTTTAATTTTTTTTATATATCAATTATAAATAATAAAAAAAAGTGATAACTTGTGAATCAATTTATTATGTAGACTAATATTAACAAAAATAAAAATAAATAAAGTAAGCACTTTTAACTATCACTATAAATAAGAATAAAATTTAAATTTTTTATTTTTTTCATATTTTTTAGAAAAACTAAATATTTTTTATATTCTTGAATACTATTTTTAGTATCTCAAAATTCTTTTTTTTAAGACTTCTATTATAAAATTTATAAATAATGTGGTTGAAAGTTAAGAAGTAAATTTTAAAATAGTTAAAATTTAAGAATTTTTAGTAAAAAATTAGAATTTTAAAATATTTTCTTATATTTTATTTTTTTCATATAGGAAAAAGAGGATAAAAAATTTAATAAGTAGCAATTTCATTTTATAAGGATCTAAAAGTAATTTTTAAAAATATAATTAGATCCTACAAATAAAATTGGATAGAATTAATATAATTTATAAAGTTAAAGGAGCAAATTGAAATGACTTTTAAAGTAGAATTCAGAATAGAGATATGTTTCCCTAAAGAATTTCTCAACTATCTTCAATTATACATTATTATTTTTTTGAAATATTAAAAAACCTCACTACAAACAAGATCATGATTTGAAAATATACTGAAACAGTGATGATAAAAAAATCTCAAAAAATATTTCATAAATAAAATTTTATTTTTATTTTTATAAATCAATAATTGTTAGTTTGAATTAATTTTTTTTCACATTGATGGATTTAAAGTGAATCACACTTTTTTTTACTGAACTCAATATATATTTCTTACACATTATATAGAGTCTGAAAAAGAGAGTGAGGATGGGATTCAAACCGCACTCCCCAAGTGCTGACATTAAACTAGATTGGCTAGATGTGAACTAAATATATATGCAAATTGATTATAACCTAATTACATTCTGATTGTAAAAATTTTTCTTTTAAAAAGTATAACTTAAAATTAGATCTTGAGATCTCTTTGTGAAAGCAAGTAAAAAACTTTACAGTTTCTTTAGAATTTTTTATCATATTTCATGCCCTACTTCAACTTCTAGAGAAAGATTGTCTTCTATTTCTATACATGCGGTGGCTAAAGGTGTGTCTTAGTCAGATCCTCGTATGAAACTGCTGTAATTTATGCAATTTCTAATATAATGTATCAATCAAAGCTTGACTTTTGAGTGCTGCTTACGTACTAAATTAATGGCTTTTTATATATTAATTGCATGCAAGTTGCTATTAATATATTATATTATATAGAGTATGCTAAACCTTGTTTTAAAATATTTTATACCAATATTTTACAATAATTATCACCAAAATTCTTAGCTAGCTCATGCATTAATCATGTTAAAAGGCACCACCCACCTTGGTCCCTGATGCCATATACATGTGTGTGTATATATATATATATATATATATGATTATGAGGATACTCATATGTCTAAATTTAAAAAAAGTATAGATGCATATATATTTGATTCTCTATTTCAATAAGATCATATATGTAAATAATTGGTACCTTTGATCTCCAAGCTAGAGCATGAAAAGGTTAGTATAATTAATTCCGTCCATTATATTTCACGCATAATGCAAGTCAACTACAAATGATGAGGAAGAGTTCTGATCTTCATATTTAACTAATTGTAATTAAATGGGACTTTGTTCGAATTCCGCATTGAAAAAATGCAAAAATAATAAAGGATTTATAAGTGGTGCAAAAAGTGTAAAAACAACAAAGGATTTATAAGTGATGCAATTGTTATGCCATGGATCCCCATCCACATTGCAACATGGACCACAAAACTTCGCACGTGTGAAATACTATTTTTTAGCGTGTTTCATTTTTTAATGCTTTTTTATGCTTTTGGACTGTGTGCATCTTCTTCCAACCAAACCAAAAGCTGAAAACAAAATCATTCATGTTATTTGCTGGAAGTTGCTGTAAGCTAAATTCATATTTTACTCTGCTGGAAGCTCAAGCTGTTTTGGAATCCGAACTGCAGTCAGCACAGGTTTTAAAAGATTGGTGTGAATGTGATAACGAGACTGTTGTTCATTATCTGCAGCATAACCTTTCTGATCTTGCAGTCATTGCTTTGGTTATTTAAGAAATTAAAGCTTTAGTTCCTTATTTTGAGTCTGCTTCTTTTGTTTATGTTCGTAGAGATGCAAATTATATTGCTCATGTTTTAGCAAAATGGGCACTCTCTCTTTCTCAAGATACTTATTTAGTTGAAGAGATGCCCATTGTGCTCTTTCTGTTGTTGCTAAATTAAACACCATATAATTCATGTAGAAATTAATGTGTGTGTCTATATATATATATATATATATAAGTTGGTTTTCATTCTGTTTTTTATTTGATGAATCAGAAGTATATAGTTAATGAACTTGTATTGTGTTTAATGAACTTATAGTTTTTGATTGATGAATCTCTATAGAATAATGAATTATTCTCCACACTCCACTGCAATAATTAATCAACACAACCACCCTACAATACAAGGAGAAACATAAATTAATCCTTACCAATGATGATAAATTAATGCACGTGATTGTATACAAACATGATTGCCAAATATGATTGCTGAATTATAGATATATATATATACACGCACACATATAAATATATACACATATACATATAAACACACATACTCATGATTGCCAAAGATGGGTAAAACCTGAAGTATATAGTTAATGAATTTGTATGTTGTGATCAATGAACTTATAGTTTTTTATTGATGAATCTATGTAAAATAATGAAACAAAGTATTAAAAGTAAAGAATCTATAGTTCATAACCAATGAATTTTCATAATTTAATTAATGAACTTATACTATTTGACCAATTAACATATTAATTTTTACTTAATATTAATATATTAAATTAATAATATTAATTAATAATATTGTTAAGTAATGAACTTTATTATTAATAATTTTTTAATAAATAAAAAACTTTAACTGCAAATTCATTGATCCTCAATGAATATACAAGTGAAGATCAATGAATCTGCAGCAAAATTCATTGAACTTCACTTAAATGTTCATTGATTTTTACTAGCAGATTCATTGATCTGCACTAGCAGTTTCAGAATTATTTTTCACACAATTATGTATTAAATTCATTCCCATGTCTTCGTTCTGCTGATATTGAAATGCAAATGGGAGTCATTGAAGTCTTCGTTCACATGTCTCACCTAGGAAATGTTCCACGGTAATGACAGACTGTATTAAATTCACTAATAAACAAATAATATGTTACAGAGAACAAACCCAAGTTTCATTACCCGTTTAGGCTATGAAAAAAAGTATGCCACAATCTATCTCAGAAATTCATTGCTCAACAATTTTACAATATACATGGGTAAAATTCCAACTTAATGTAATGCCTAGAGTACTTGAGGGACAGCAAAAACTCCTCATCTTCTTAAAAGCCTTCTCAGCATCTTGAATCAATCTTTTTTTGCAAAAGAAATGGATCACATTATTCCAGTCATGAACTTTAGAATCCACCATCTGTCCTTCCTTGATTTGATGCAAAAGCTTTGCCATCGACCCTGCTTCTCCACCCTCTGCGCATCCCTTAACCAGCATTTCAAAGCTCCTCAATTATCACTCTGCAAAAGTCGAGATTCAATCAATGCTCTCATAACACCTTGAATCGAGTAATAGAGACGAACCTGTAGTTGATAAAATAGATTGACAAAGCTTTGGGTAGAGTGAGGATTTGCAAGTAATGGAAGGTGATTGTGGCTGGGATTGTGATATGGATTAGAAGGAGATTAACAAAGTTGTAGAGAGAAATAAAAGAGCAAAGACGAAACATTGAAGTTAAAAAAAATGCGTGATTTAATTTCGACGTGTGATGGACCCTGGTCCATATTGCTATATGGACAGGGGTCCATGATATAATTTGCGTAAGTGGTATAGATTGGATTTTAATACAAGCTAATTGGTTTTATGTTAGGGTGCAACCAGTTTGAGATATTAGTTAATTAATTAATTAATTATATTCAAACCACTTTTGTGTAGATATCCAATCCATATAGGATGTTCTGTCGTACATCAATTATGTATTTATATTAAGCACGTTTATTATAAATTTATAATGAATAATAGCTTAACCATGATTTTTAAAAATTTAAAGTTACAGCCTAATTAACAATTTTAGTAAAATATTTTTCAATTCAATTCAGTAAAATATATATATATATTTTGTACAGAGCCACAGTTTAGTACAAATCTTTGTTAAAAAAAAAGATATGAGGGCCATGTTGAGCAAAATATTTATCCGAACTGAAAAAAATGATTTATACCAAAATTGAAAGGTAAATTATTTATATAAATAGAATAGATTTTCTTGAAAAAATTGAAATACCCTTCTCATTTTTCAAGCCTATGAATATTAGTATATTGGTAAAAAAATGAAATGTTTTGCAATCTAATTTCAAAATTTTAATTATTACAATGTTAGTACATTAATGAATTTGGTCAAAATTGATTTCAAAATCTCTAAGTAGATGATGAGGTGTCATGCCAACAAATCAAAGAGTGGACCCCAAATCCATGTCGTTAAATCATAGTTAAAATCAAAATGATGGCGTTTAAATAAAAAAATAAATATTCTTTAAACCCTAATCTTCAATTCATCACCGTTCATATTAATTCTGGAAAAAAGCAAGACCACAATTCTTTATATCTTCATCTTTATTCATTGTCTTTATTTTGTTACCATTCTTTACCTCTTAAAAAAGTTTGTTTTTCCTTTAATGGCTAAGAATACATACCTAGATAATGGCTAAGAAGAAAATAACATGAGATACTAAGATACTGGCTGAGAAGAAAACAACATGAGATACTAAGATAATGGCTAAAAAGACATTACCTAGAGAATAGGATAGTAAGAGTAAAGGACATAAATGAAAGCAAAGACAACTCTAACATTTAGTACTTTTTATGTTGATATAGGGTTTTTAAATAGGTGAATTAGTTTTTCTTTTTCAACTGCTAGAATTTCATTAGCCAAAGGTAAGAAATATATAAAGCCTCTATAAAAAAGACTAAATATGAAACATGGTTTCCAGACCCTATGAAAGTGAAAGTCACCAGTTTACTTCTAAATAATCTGCGTAGAAGTAATAATTATGACTTACACTGAAAAACAAAAAGACCAAAATATTATAAGGAAGATTAGCTTCCTAAATCAGGTAGCTGAGGAGTCGGCTGAATCAGTTGTGGGATCATCAGGGCTGCTAACAGGAGGGCAAGGGGATCTAGCTAAATCCTTAAGCTTAAATTTCCTGATCTTTCATGGAGAGATCTTGTCACCTGATGCAAAAGAGGTTGGTAACTTCCCCAATAGGGATTTTATTGTTACTAGCGTAGATTCCATCGTTATGGACAAAGATGTCATACTTGAGATTTCAAGCAAGCTTTCCTTGATGGTAGGGCTTACAATTGGGTTTAATAAAATAATAGCTTGATTTAGGATTCCATTTACTTTGTTTTGCTTTATTTTGGGTTAGAGTTCATTGTCATGGGCTTGACTTGAATAGATAGTTTATCTTCCCCTACAGCTTAAAGTGACCATCCGCTTCATTTGTTTGGAGGACAGATAGCTTATCTTTTCTAGAGGCATCACCCATAAGGTTATAGGTGATAGTAGAGACTTACTTTAAATTGTCCATAATTTTTGCTTCTTTCATACGTAAAGGTGTCACTCTCGATGAGCTTCCATATTCATGCCTTAGGTTAGGGGATTGAAGTCTATGCATTTCAAGATGATCAGAGTCTAACTTTAGTTATTCAAATCCTTACAACAGAGAAACAGGGCTTTAGTTGTTAACTAAATTTGGATAGAGGCGGGCATTAGCATTTTTCAAAGGCTAAACATGAATCCAAAGGCCATAAGCAAGGTAGTTGTTAACCCTATAGGAGATTTCCTCCTTCATTTTGTAGACATTACAAGTTTTGGTAAATTGATTGAAAAACCCACAGAGGTAGCACAAACTAGGGAGATGTTCAAATTGAAATAAAATTCATTGATTTTTATTTTCCCTTTTATTCATAAAACCCTTAAGGAGTGGCTTCTTGAGACTTACTCTAACTCTCAACCTCATGATATGGTCCCATTCATCGTCTGTGTACATGTTCTCATCTATTAAAATGAGATCTTTGAACATATTCTCAAAAATTTTTTTGCATTTTTAAAGGTGATTTGATTTAGTAGGAGCCTTAAGATTTGAACCCACATGATATTTGAGGAAAACTAAAGCTCTTATGCAGAGAGCTTTAAATTTTAAAAAAAAAAACTAGTTTAAAGTTTATTGAGAAAGAACCAAAGCATAACCTATTGCATTTTTCCTTATACTTTTTTTCTCAATAATGACAGCTTCCCTATTGATGTTTGGGTAAGTGGAAAATTTAGTGAAGGGCCTTTGATTAAATATAAGGGAGGTGACATAGTTCGTGGGGGATGGCAAGAACATAATTATATGAATTGGAATAAAATTATCAATTAGGTTGATGTTTTGGGGTTTATTAAAGTTTCAAAGAATATTATCCACCTAGGACCAGTACTTAGGATTATTAGACTTTAATAACTATTGAAGATGAACTTTAAAAAATGTGGGATGAATGAGTTGATTTTGATTGCTTAAAAGTTTTCATAGAATTTTATGTGATATCCATGGTAGATAGGTAAATTATGGAAGTAAAGAAAGAGATGAAGGTGATCAACATGCTAATTATGTCAATTGTGAAGTTAAGGTTGGGATACATATGAGTGAACCTAAGGTAGATATAAGGTGATGTTGTGGTAGAAATTGATGTTACGGCTATTGCAGGTGAAGGTGATAGTGACAGTAGCAGTTGTTTAGGATATGACTCAAATGATGAAGATAAGGAATATAAAGTTGCTATGCAAAATAAAAAGGCCTTCAAAAAATTTGCAGTGGATATTGGTGTTGGTTTACGTTTGAATGATGATGAAGAACAGGTAATCTTGCAGTGCAATAATGGGAAGAATGTATCAAATGAAGTGAATGAAGGAGAAATTGATAGGGTAGTGAGTGAATATGAAGAATCAAATGGGATTACGTTTGATAGTCCTTATAACAATGAAGAGGGTGATTTTTAAATCAACAACAAAAGAAAAAAAAAGAGAAAGGTGATATATACAATCCATAATATGATCACAAGACAATGGAGTCTGTTCTTGGCATGCTATTTAAGTTTGCTAACCAATTAAGGTCAGTTGTTCAACAATATGGACTTTATAATGGATTTAATATCCATTTGACTAGATCAAACACACAAAGAATGGATACAAAGTGTGATGTAAGGTGTAAATGGAGGTTGTATGGTACTAAAATTCCAAATGAGAGGACATTCACTGTGAGGATATGTTATGGGGAGCATAGTTGTGCTAAACAAGACATTCACGTAAATGCATTATTTTTAGACTGAGCATAACAAAATAGGGTATTCAAAGAAAGACCAACCAGGAGCTTCCAAGCCTCCACAAGTGAAATGTTATTTATAAAATTACTAAACTTTGTATTTCAGTTAATAAAATACTAAAATTTTGTATATTATTTCATGTAGGCCAATAGAGGAAGACCTAGAAAACATCAAGCTACTGCAGTTGTAGGTGCAACACAATTGAAACCTCACGTGAACCTTTAGCACCACCAAGATTTTCATTTCCTGTTAGTGTGCATCTTCATCTAAAAATGACACACAAAAGGAGATAAGAAAGGTATACATACTATTCTTGCAACAATCATTTATAGAACTTATTAACTTGTGTTGCTGAACTAATGATTTTGTGTGATATAACTAATGATCTTATGAATGTGTGAACTTATATGGATGTAACTTACAAACTTGTGTACTATTGGTTATGTTAGGTTAGGGAAGGTTATGGTGTTCAGATTTTCTCAAAAACAGAAAACATATATGCTAGGGTATGTAATATGAATTTGTTGTTGAATACTTTTCAACTTAAAATGATGGTTGTTGTTTGTTTGATCATAGAATGGTCATTTTTTGGTTGATGTAAATGCCTGACAATAATTGTGTTCATTATATAAGTGGATTTTTTACAATAAGAGGCTGCCAAAAGTGCAAAAACATCTCAACAGTAGACTAACCAAACCTTAAGATATTCTCAACCTATTTAGAGTCAAACAAGTATAAATATATAGTCTATGATTTTCAAATCCAGAGTTTCTCAAGTTGCAACACCTACTATGAGAATCACACACAATTTAAGAAAATCAAAAGGCAAAAATAAGATAAATTCTTGAATCAAAGTTTATGTTAGTTATACTAGCTTTTTGGGGTGCATATGCAGTCTGTTTATGCTTTTTTGTTGACCCATATTGATGTTACTTATAATAGCTTTTTTTTCTATGTAATGAAGTGTTTATTATTTGTCAATTTGGATTTGATGTAGTTAGTAGGCTTATGGTGCCACAACTTTTAAATTTGGGATGTATTAAATTTGAATTTCTTTCCAACTTATATACATTAAATAATTTTTTATCAATTTCTTGTTCATTTTACTAAATTTTGCTTTAATTTTATGTAATGTGCCTTATCTTGTTCATTTTATCAGTTTCTTACTGTCAAAATTGGCTACTATGATTTGCCAATCCCTTTATTTTTTAATTGAATTACAATTTGCTAATTTGAGATATAAGAATATAACATCACATAAAAAGAATTCCATTTCTCATAAAACCATTACCATTTTTTGCTTAATAGGGAGAACTTTAACATATATAAGAAACATTTAGATTAATACACACACGCGGAACCTAACTTTTTTCCCCTTGATTTTCTGGTCGCCATTTCATCATGTAGCTTCTTAATTTCTTAAATGAACATGGTTCTTTCTTCTTTCATCTATTGAATGATCTCCTTCTTCCTTCATAATTTTTCAATAATCAAATTAAATTCAACTCCAAATGTCTTCTTATTTGCATTCTTTCTTCCATAGCTTTTGTTCATTGTCTTCAAACACCTATCTCTAACTGTCATATCATTATCAATCCATTGAAAACATTTGCATTCCCTGTCACACCCGTACTCTACTATAGGTACATTTGCATACATATTACATTGCATTTATATATATATTGGCTGAGTTTAAGAATAAGTTAGTATATATATAGTTAGCCTAGTGTATCGGGTTAAGCTATGATTTGTACTCGA
>CATIWM010459991.1:0-40228 GCA_949671775.1 Mallotus repandus
AGAGAGAAGTAAACAAAAAAGGAGAAAAGGCAAAAAAAAAGATATTGAAAAATATAGAGGAAATTTAAGGGGAGAGTTGAAAAGTGAGAATAGAGAAAAGAGAGTGTTAAAAAAATCAAGTGCATAAGTACAAAAAAGGAAGAACTGAGATAGTTAAAGAACATATAATTAGTGGGCAAGAAGAACAAGCAGTAGAGATCTTGACTTTGCAACAAAAATATGTCCTTGAATGCACTTAATTTGACGAGTATGGTTACAACGAATTGTAATGATGTATTGAAACAAATGCAAGATGAAAGGATGAGAATTTGCAAATTTTATTGACACTCAAAATGTTTGAAATGATGATAAAATATAAGATATAAAATAAAATTTAAAGAAAATTTAATAATTGTAAGGTAGTGTTGATTTTGGACCAAAAAAAAAAGTAAGGTGGCGTTGATTTTGGACTAAATTGAACAAATTATAAGTTACTGGGTTAGCTTGGAAATCAAGGATTAAATGAAGACAAACTTGAAGATAAAGAGGAGTATATATGGTGAAGGTGGACTTATGTGTAGAGGATAGACATACTTGAGTTAATGGATAATAATGTGTCAACCTTAGAGAGAGGGATTAGATTTTAACTAAGACAAGTGTCCTTGGCTTAAGCAAATTAAGCAAGATTTGCTTAATTAATTTAGTTTAAGGAATGCCTATTTAGCCTTAACACTTTTGTTGCTGTAAATTTTCACTATCTACACACATTAGAAAAAAAAAACCTAAGTGAAAATATGGCATGTTGAAGACTTTGAGGAGTTTATTAAAGAGAGATTGGTTTACATGCAAGAGAAAGGTCTTCACATCAACTCAAAGATCTTAAAGAAGGAAATCTAGACTTTGGGAAGGGCTATATCAAGTAGAGAAGGGGGCTTTATTGAAGAAGTTTTCAAGATTAAGCCTTAAAAATTCAATAGAGAGCAATTAAAGGAACAAGTGGATTTTCTTTTTGAAGATCAATCAAGAACTTCTTGAAATCTAATTGTATAAGTAAATCCTATAGTTGATAGTTTGAGTAATAGATTGAATGCATGTAGTAGGTTTAAGGATGGTTTTGAGTAAATTTGGGTTGTGTGTGTAATTTCAGACTTATCATGCATATAAGTAGAATTTCTACTAATGCATGCATAGGATAGTATTAATCTTTATAACTAGTATTATGGATTTTTAATACTTGGTGCTTAGGAGTTGTTGTTGATCAAGGAGGGAGCTTGTTAAAAGTTGATAAAGTAAAACAAGCTATGGGAGAAAATCGTAAGTGAATTTATTATGTCGATTTTCTTGCTTTACTTCAAACTCTACTTAAAATTTTCCTTCATATTCAGTGTAAATGTGGCCTTTATTATGATCTTGTTTTGATATTCTTTAAGCTAATTTCTTCACATCTTTTGTTCAATTGTGTTGCCCTTTGCATGATCAAGGTCATGATCATCTTATATCAATTTTGGTTTTGACTTTAATAATAAATTTTAGTTGCTAACTTTTTATATTTAAGTGTGCTAGTAAGTTAGTGATGCGAATGAAGCCAATAACCAACATGATGATCCACTCAAATAAGAAGCATAAATTACAAGGGCTAAAGCTAAGAGACTTAAAGATGCTTTACAAGGTTTAATGATATGATCGTGATGCGATTCTAGGCTTAATTCTTGTCAATTCTAATTATTGTAGCATGATTTAGTATTTTACCTATAAATTTTGCTAAACAAGTCATATTAAGGTGATTCAAGATGATATAGAAAGATAAGACAAAGGGCTACAACTTTCATGGAGACCATGTTGGCAAATTCAGTCATTTACTATGCACGGCCATGCATCCAATGTGCATGGCCATACCTGATTTGCTGTTTTGGGTGCACATGCATGACCACACTTGAGAGCTATTTTTCAAGAGATGTTTGAGTGCACAACCATGCACGATGAAAGATAAAAACTCCTTATTTTATTAGGGTTTCCATTGTTGTTTTGGAAGTTTATTTATTTCAAACTTTGTTTCTTATTAGGTTTACGTTATAAATAGCCGTCTTAGGGCTATAAACAAATGAGGTTGAATTTTGTTTGATTAATATCAATTGTTTTGAGATGTTAGAGTCCTTTCTTTGGTTCTTAAAAGAACTTTATGAATTTTATCAAGTGAAGGTTTGGTATATTCAAACCTAGTTTGATTTAAACTTAAAATTGGCTTAGCTCAATATTAGGATTTCATTAAACGACCTTTAATTCTTTGTAACTAAGGCTCTTAAGTACGGGTTATTTAAGGATCTTGTTGGGAGTTAGAGTTTTTCTCGCTTGATTCATTGAATGATCATTGGCAAAGACATCAAGATTGAATACGGGTTTGGTACATGTTTGTGACACATGTTAAGGATGCCAAGCATACATTGTATGCGTATGACTATTTCATGACATATTCATTAATGTCCAAATTTTAGCTCACAACATCCACTAGTTCACATTTTCCTTTACATATACACATATAATATGCAAGCCTTAATACAAGATAACAAAGTTCACTAGGTACATCATATAGAGAAAACTTGAGGATGACCCCCCTACTGACCCACCTGACACAATGCTAGAGCAATTGATGCAAAGGTGTCTTCAAGACAGACTACAGTTCTTCTAATCCTGAAAAATAATGCAAAGGAGCAAGCCTGTAACTTAATAAATGAATAACATAATATCTTATGAAACATGACACGTCAGACATATAATATTGTCAATCACCAGTCCATTTGATAATTATCTATAAACTTTTAGCTTGCACATAATTGTGATAGCATATTATTTTCTTCTGGACAACAATGTACTTGTGAATTACATGTAATTCAAAGCCTTTTTTTTCTTTTTTTTCATGGATCCCCATACGCACACAGCCCTGCCATAATATTTTGCCAACTGTTTTTTTTTTTTAGCAATTTTATGGCATATAAAGGGGATTCTATATCACACACAGCCCTGCCTCATTCACAAGTAGCATTGCGTTCTCATATTCATCAAATCATATTTTTTTTATATTTACATATACATCAAGAGTTCACCACACTATCACAACACTTTATTCAACTCATCATCAGCTAAATACATCACAGATTACTCCATAAAGAAACTTAACATCTCCTCCATAGTATATGAGAAAATAATAATATACCAAAAATAAACCGAAATATACCATATTTCAACATGGTAAAATTGATAATGCAAATTCAAAAGTACGCCAAAAGTTTCACATTATGAATATCAAATCCATATTCTTTAGATCAATATTATTATGAGTCTAGATTAATTTGCAACTGATTTCACATCAATTGGATATGTATAGAAAATGAAACATCAAAAACATTTCACCATGGTCAAGCTATCAACAAAATTAAGCAACAAAAAGTATCGCCCAAATTGGCCATCAAGACAACAAAATTAAGCTTTCTCTATTTCTATCAATTTTGTACATAATATCTCAAATTTTTTATGGGAACCAACAAAAATAAATTTGGAGTTATAAAACTCTAGATACAGTTCAAACAAGTCTTCTATTCTCCATAGAACAGGGCACCCGAATTTCAGAAAAACTCATTCACATGTATAATCTCATCTCAACAACAATTAACCATCAACACAATAATCAAATATCACAATAATCAAAATTTAGCATCTACCAATTAGAACACACATATTTCTCTTATCCAATCAACTTAACAAATAAATTTATAATTATTTATTTTAAGTGTTATATTCACATAGAACATCAAGTTATTCACTTACCTTTATTATTTCCTTGCTTTTACTTCTTGAATTTTCTTATGTGACAGCCTCTTTTCCAATTTTTTTAGCTGAAATAGATCATAATTTACTTGTCTTAAACACTTAATAATAAGGGAACCCCATCTAGCATGATAACATCATTAAATTACTTAAGCATGTAAGACTACCAACTATAATAGATTTAATAGGGTGAATTTAAAAATTTTCCAAAAATTCAATACAATGAATCTCAAAATAAAAATTTTTAGATCCCTAACCTTATATGTCTAAAGTAATTTAAAATTGATTTTTTTTCAATTGAAGGTGTATAGAGAAAGAATTCTAAGAAATAATCTACCATACTCAAACCATCAACAGGATTTGAGCAATAAAATGTTTAGCACCAAATGACCATCGAAACAGAAGAATTAGGTTTTCCTTATTTCTATAAGTTTCATGGTAAACATCTCAATGTTTCTTTAGGCATAAAAGGAATCTAATTTGGCATTCCGAAACTCAAGTTATAAATCAAACAAGATTACTGTTCATACCTGATTCAAACTTCATACTCCTCACTCCTCTTTTTTTTTCCTCCTTCCTGCCTTCTCACCTTTCTATCCGGATTCTCTCCCTTCTGTTTTTTAAATGGCTACCCCCTATCCAATATTCTAGCACCTTCCCATAATTATTACTTATTATTATTTTTATTTATTTATTCATTTTTTTGTCTTAATCTTATCTTCTCCCTTAACCCACTTATTCTTATCTTTTTTTTTTAACCAATAAAATATTGCCACGCATGTTAATTCTAGCAAAATTTATGTGTGTGTTTGTGTCTATATATATATATATATATATATATATATATAATCAATTTAAACCCTTAACTTTCTAATTCTTGATATGGACTTGATTGTAACATTTATAATCTTCTCTTATTTAATATTGAAATTAATACCACACATATCTCATGCATTCCTCATATCTATATGATATGCATATAAATGCAAATGGATTAAGTGGGAGTTACAATGTTAACCATGTTCATATCAGTTAGGTTCAAAGGTGCAATCAATAAGCCTTAAATTGAAGTTCAAAAAGGTCATTTGAAGGTTGGATTACCCCCTCATGATCTCGTCATGATCGGGAGGAGGGTCATGGGCACAAACCAAATGAAGAGTTAAGTTGTGAAGAGCTTTGTGCCCCTCACGGTCTGCCCTCATGATCATGAGGAGGACCCTCATGGTCATGAGGCGGGTGCTTACGGTTGTAAATTTTTGGCAACCTTTATAATAGCTATTTCAGAACTCTAACAATTACATAGTTGACCCTCATGATCGTGACACCTCTCCTCATGTTCGTGAGCAACAAACTTCCAGCAAAAAGTTAAAGAAATATTAAATGAAGATAGAGATTTATTGGGGATGAAAATCAAAGCTCCACCAACTATATTTTAGCCTCCTTTACCATAAATATAAGCTCAAGACTTCACTTAAAAAGTTAGAGAGTTGGTGGAAAAATTTATTGTTAAATTCATTAAGCCAAATTTTATGTCCTTAGAATTTCATTTTATATATTCATCGCTTGTAAACAAACTTTTGTTGAGTTTGCATTTACCCATTTAGTGAGAGTTGAGTGTGTGTTTAGTTGATAGGATTCTTTCATCTACTTTATCTTGAGGTTAAGAAGTGGGTAGTGAGGATCAATCTATATTAGGTTGGTGTTGTGCCTTGTAAAAACACCTTGATTGTAAGAGGTTATGTGTTAGCCTTGAAAACACTTATGGAAAGATGCCCCACACAGTCGTGCCTGATTGCTAAAAATCTCAACCAGATGAAATCTTCACTCAGACACAACCATATGAAAACTCCATATAGTCATGCCTAAATACCAATTTTTAAACAGATAACCCACTCAGACACAGCAGTGTAGACCCCCACACAGCCATGTCTAGTTGATAAATTTTCACCTGTGTATGTATGTCTTGACATAGCCATGTGGGTACATTGCACAGTCGTGTCCAAGTGGATAAACTATAATAAAAGTAAATTCTATATGCATAAACCTTACTTGTTATCTCATTAAATCTTCACTAGTTAAACCACTTCCAAATGAATCTATTTGAATAATTTAGAAATCATTTTAATTTAAAACTATTTATCTATTTTTATTTATTTCATCATAAGTCAATTTATTAAATACTAAACTTGTATAAGATTTTCAAATTTATGTTTCCAAGTGGAATAGAGAATTTTCTACAAATTTGACTCAAAGTAAAATAATTTCAAGACTTTTCATCCAAACTCACTTTAATAACCTAAGAAAGTAACTATGAATTGGTATATTGAAACATTATGAATAATTAAATGATAATCTATAGATGAAATGAGATTCAATTAATGACCTTATAAAGGAAGTCTAATTATTTAAAGAGCACTTATGTATACATTTCACTGGCTGTAAATTGATAAAATATATGTATATGTATATATGTGGATATTGAGTATGATGAGTTGTGAGTAAAGACAAGTTATGATTGGCTAATATATATTGATAACTATCTTTGAAACAACATATAAATTCATCATGCCTTTAACGTAAATTTATATGGTTATACACATTTGCATATAATGCACTTGAATTACAAATATATGTAATGTGACAATTGTGATACGTATGAAATATGGATATGAGACATGGTTATGAGTTATTATTACATGGATATACAAATATGTGGTATCTTAAAGTGTGAGTATATTAACTATTAATTTTCAGGTTCTGATATCAAAAGGATAGTGATAAATATGGGAATTAATAGTTAGTGATTTATGATAATGATAAAGAAAGTTAAATATTTGGAAATGGGAGGAAATCTAAAGATGGTGGTATGGTATTAGTACATATGTTTATGCTAGTGATATTCTTCTCTATCCAAATTGTTATCAGATAAGTCACGTGGATGATTATCTGGTGATGGTATGGATGGGGTGGGGTGTCACGGTCGGTGGGGTCCAACATACAGTATTTGGAGCTCATTACAAATTGAATGAAAACTTCTAAGGACTGAAGACAGCACACCAAGTTTGTGCAATAAAACATTAATGCTCATTTTATAATATTTTTGTTGTTTTATCATTTTTTCTTGAAATATTTTTGTACTTTAACTATGATGCGTTGCTTATAAAGTGTTTCATATGACTTTGTTGGTGTGTCATTTTATTTGATGTGTGTAAAATTGTCCATCTTTTGCTATAAATTGGAATGTTAAAATAACTTATTTTGATTTAGTTTCTTGGAATGTTAAAATGACACCTCTTGCCTTAACACATTAAGGTGAATTCGCTATGCCTTGGTGGTGTTGAGGCGACATCTCAACATAAAAGTGTTGGCCTTTTTAGCTTTAAGATATTCCTGATGTAAAAATTTAGTTTCTTTACATGTTTGCTTTCTTTTTTTCATTTAAATTTATTTTGAGTGTTGTGTCAATTGCTTATAATTTTATAGTAAAACTGGTTTTAAGTATTGATTAATTTTAAAATTTAATTAATAGTTTAATTTTAGTTAATTATTTCCTCGTGAGTTTATTTTTAATGTTTGTTATTATGTGCGATTGTTCCATCATCATCAATACATGCTACTCTTTGAATTGAGTTGTTTTGAGATTGTATTTTGTTTCATGTTTTAGAATTCATTTCTTTATAAACATTATTTTTAGTTAATAAAATTGAGTTTCTTTTTAATTTATTTAGTTTGGGATAAATTTATTTTTAATTTCTTAGAATTTAATTATAAGGTTAAGTTAGTTTTTATTTCATTTTTTTGTATTTAATTTACATTCATTTGTAAATTAACTTGCTTTTTTTTTAGGTTCTTTTTTCGTGTTTTTTGGTACACTAATTTAAATTTTAGTTTTGGGGATGATGAATTGGCAGTAGCATTTGGACTGTTAAAGGTTATATTTTGTATTAATTCTCATTTATCTTCTTAAGCAGTTATAGTATTAATTCTCATTTATCTTGTTAAGCAGTTATAGTTGTTGTAAGAGTTATGGATGTATAGTGTAACTCTATCACTTGTATTATATATCATTTATAACTTCACTTATTTAATATAGAAAATACATTGCAATATTCACATGGTATCAGAGATCTAGTCTGATCCCACTATTTTTTTCTTCTGATGGCTAATAATCAACTTGCCTTGCCAATGACAACCGTAACTATGGCCACTACCCACCACAACTTTGCAATTAACTTAATACTAAAAATTTCTTAGCATGGAAAACACAGTTTTTACCTTTGCTAAATTATCGTTCCATGACTGGTTTGATTGATGGATCTTCACCAGCACCACCTGCAACCATCCCTTTAACCACCGATCCTACCTAACAAATACCAAATCCCGAATACACCAATTAGTTTCAAAAAGACCAACTTTTACTGTCATGGTTGCTCTCCTCTCTCATTGAAGAGGTTTTTGCATACATCATTGGCTTAACATCTTCCTACACTGTTTGGCACGCACTAGCAAATGCGTTTAATTTCCCAAAATTGTCAACTACAGTTGCACATTCAACTTCAAGAGCTAAAGAAAAATGACATGTCTATTTCTACCTATTTACGCAGAGCTAAAATTTAGCAGATGAACTTGCCTCGGCTGGTAGGGCTATTTCTCAAGTAGAGAATTATCAAAAATATGTTGGGGCTTTGCAATATATTACTATCACTTGGCCTGATATAACTTATAGTGTGAATAAGCTTTGTCAATTTATGAACATTAGGTAGCATTGAAGAGATTGTTACGGTACCTCCAAGGCACAAAAACAAAAGGTCTTTTCTTCTTTTGTAACTCTTCCCTTAAACTTTTTTGTTACACTAATAGTGATTGTGGAGGGGACATTGATGATCGTTGTTCCATAAGTGGGTATGGCATCTTTCTTGGTCAATCTCTCATCTTATGGATGGCCAAGAAGTAATCAATAGTTGCTTGCTCCTCTTCTGAAAGCAAATATAAAGGTTATTGCACATGCCACTGCCGAATTGATTTGTCTTTAATCTCTACTTAGAGAACTTAGTTTTCCATGTTCTAAAGCAGTGGTATATTATGATAATATTAATGCTATCTGCCTCACTTCTAATCCAATTTTTCATGCTCGCACTAAGCACATTGAGCTGGACTTTCATTTTGTACGCAAGCAAGTTGCCAATGGCTCACTTCAGGTTCGGTTTCTATCTACCCAAGACCAACTCGTTGATCTTTTTACCAAGCCACTATCCATCACATGGTTTCACACATTATGCGCTCATCTTCCCCTATGTGATGATCCTCTGCATGCAGGGGGTGGTAAGGATTATATTTTGTATTAATTCTCATTTATCTTCTTGAGCAGTTATAGTATTAATTCTCATTTATCTTCTTAAGCAGTTATAGTTGTTGTACGAGTTATGGATGTATAGTATAACTCTATCACTTGTATTATATATCATTTGTAACTTCACTTATTCAATACAGAAAACACATTGCAATATTCAAGTATTTTCTGTATTGAATAAGTGAAGTTACAAATGATATATAATACAAGTGATAGTGTTATACTATACATCCATAACTCTTACAACAACTATAACTGCTTAGGAAGATAAATGAGAATTAATACTATAACTGCTTAAGAAGATAAATGAGAATTAATACTATAACTGTTTAAGAAGATAAATGAGAATTAATACTATAACTGCTTAAGAAGATAAATGAGAATTAATACTATAACTGCTTAAGAAGATAAATAAGAATTAATAAAAAATATAATCCTTAACATGGACTACCACATGATTAGTGTTGTTATTGTTATTGTTGTTATTATTATTATTGGATGTATGCCCACACAATGCGTGGGTGGTTTAAAAATATGAAAAAAATATTGTATAAAAATATTTTAACTTCTAAAAAATAAATTGATAAATGCAATTAGAAAATAAATCATATATTATGTTACAACTTGAAAAAATAACTAAAAATTTCTATTTAGTCATTCCTCCTCCCTTTCAATATGAATAAACAAACAAATAACTGATTTTTTTTCAATTTTCACGCAATAATATTGTTTATTTCAATGGTATAAAAATATGAAAGAAAAGTAAAAAAAAAGAAGATAAATTCAATTAAAAGTTAGTTATCGTTGAAAATAAAATTAAAATTGATTTAATAATATCTATACCTTCTCAAGTTACCAAGAACATTGAACTTCATCATAGCCATTAGAGATTTTGAGCGTAGAATGATCAAGTAAAGGATGGAGGGTACATCTAAAAAAATGACATTGAAAAAGTGATTTATATAAAAAGGTGAAGAAAATTATAAAGTATAAATGAAAGAAAATTGTAAGTAGAAAAATATATTCAAATTCATGGTGTATATATATAGAAGTAAATGAAAGATAAGATTAAATGTGAAAGTTGAAGAGTTGAGGGAAATAATGATTTCGAAAGTTGAAAAGTTAAGAAAAATAATGGTTTAAAATGTTAAATGAGATCATGATTGAAAATTAGAAGGTTAAAACGAAATTTTGTTTCAATTTCCATAAAATTTTGAGAAAGAGGAAGAAATAAAGTTTGCAAATAGTAAAATTAAAATAAATATGATATAAAGCATATTAAAATAAACTTAATGTTTTTTAAAAATAAAATGATTTTAAAGGTGAATTAAATGGGACGTTTTATGGTGCAATGATGACACCATGTCATAAAAAATTACCAATGTTTGTAAGTGGAACCAGTTGCCTTTTTTTTCCCTCCTTTACCTTTTTAAGTGGTAACAAATGAAAATAAAAAAAAATCCTAAGATCTATCATTTTCTTCACATTCAATCACACTCTCCCTACATATTCCAAACAAGACTAGAATGAATAATAAACCATGTCAAGGTCGGATTTCAACTCTTCGATTTACCTCTTCATCATTTTTGTTATTAACCTGTCTAAGTGGGGCTCGCATGCTCAGCCACTACCATCGGTAAGGTACAACAAGTTCTTATACCAGAATGGGCATGGCCATCACGTAATTTACGCCATTCTGATCGAAGCTTTCTATGACCCTATTGGCCCTGATAATAAAGAGTATTTGCCTCATCTTAAACAAGCTCTTAACTACTACGACAATAGAACTTCTCTTATACTTCTTCTCCTCCCTTTACCATAGCTTTCAAGCTCAACAACAACCCATCTCTTTCTTCCCTCACCTCGCCCTCTTCTACTACAGGAAGTTTCTTAGCATCCTCTGTTTCAAATATCAATTTTTCTGTTAGTTTCGAAACTTTATGCAAGCATTGGCATTGCCTCCGTTGTATCACATTTTTAGTCTTTTTTTTTTTAAAATTTACCTATGAAGTTGAGAGGCGTTGCATTGTTCCATAGCTTTCAATATTAGTGTCCTGCTTGTCCAGTGAATCTAAATGTTGTGATGTGGTGCCTCAAGGTGTGTTAATTATGATCATTTTATTGCTCTTGTGTGCTTATTGTGTTGTAGATTATGCGTACCCCACCTATTTGTGCATTTTTCCCAATGAAAAGTGTGCATTTATTTGCTAAAATGCATGTATATGGCATCAATTGTGTAATATTTATAGACATGTATTCCTTTATTATAGGGTGTTTATTGATCTGGTAATGGTCTTGTAAATTAATAGAGTATGTCTAGCTTTTAACAAGATTTAAAATTTAAGAAAAATGTTTGTTTGTGGTTTATACTGTGGAAAATGCATAAAAAGAAATGCTCAGTTATTATAGCATTCCATTCTTATCACCGATTGCAAGGAAGAAAAGTAAATTAGGTTGCAGGTGGTGAAGGAACTCTGGCTGGCTTCTTGGAGTCGTTCGCTGTCTCAAGTTTCCTCATTCTCCCTCTATCACCACAGTTCCTTTAGGCACTGGAAACAATTTTCCTTTTGCTTTTGGTTGAGTAGAATCACATCTCTTTTCTTCTCAATTTTTATTCTAATTAACATTCTCCTTTTATCCTTCACATAATCAAATCTTATCTAATCTAATATAACCAGTTGTTGTCTTTATGATACAAGTTAATTGTAACTTTCAACTCTTTTAATTTTTAGGTCAAAAAGAATCCTATAAGAGATCGTAATTCTATGCTTTCTTTTTCTCAACAAAATCAAGAGTGGTAGGGAAATGAAAATTGAAAAGTTAGTTCACAATACAATACATTACATACACCTCTCTCAATCTTTATTTCTCCATCTCTCAACTTACATTTTGCTTGTTAATATTTTCCTTATTATGCATTCTTTCCTTAGGTTGCATAATTAGTATGCACTAAATTTTATTTTTCTTGTATATGGTTTAGCTGGCATATTCTCATGAAGATGAGGGCTGCCAAGAAAGGTTCCAGCGACCCCATTACACCTCTTGAGCTTCCCCATTCTCTCTATGCATTTCATCGTGTTTCTCCTTCTGATGAACTCAAAATGGTAACCACTATTGTGACTTCCAAGTGACCAATTTTACTTTTAGTTGAACACTATGTGTTAAAATGATTGAGATTGTGCATTTTACACTGCCCATTGTTGTTGTCTCTTCACACTTGAATAATCATGCATTACCGTTTTCTTTATGTTAAATTCTTACAGATTTTTAGATCATAAGAATCAAGGTAATGGAGCGTGACATATGTGTTACTATAGTAATTGCTCTATTCATTTCTAAATAACAAATTCTATAGTCTTCAAGTGGTTCTTACACTTAAGTAATGTGGCAGGCAAAGCTACAAGCTAAGCCAACCATAATATACACAGAAGATAATAAATACAAAAATTCCATGCAGTATTCAGCCTCCTGAATTAATTTATGGTAGCTTTTTTTTGGTGATTAGATGAATATTTCAATGGAATACTGGACTAATTGCAAGCGATATTGAATACGTGCAAGAAATTATATTAAATGAGAAATTATAGCAAGAAAAATTAAAGAAGTCAGGGCAGTGCCGCCAACTATCCATTCTGCTACAGGAGCACCCAAATTCCCAACCTGAAGATGCAATTGTATTGGATTACAACATTAATTCTTTATGTGCTTTTTCCTTGTAATAAAAATGAGAAAGAGAGCAAATATGATCAATAAAAAATAAAATGAAAAGGTTAAGCCACTCACTGATGATATTAGCCCAGTTTTTCCACTGTGAAGGAGAGCTCCAGCTGCATAGCCCAAAGCATAGCAGTATGCAGAATCAAAGTTTGTTGGCAAACCACATCTTCCTTCAGAACTAATCAATGGAAATCAAATATCATGTGAAAATTAAGCAAATCATGAATCCATGCAAATAAACAATGTGATCCAACAACATTAATGAATAAGAGATTTTTATACTATAAAACTCGACAACTTTACAGACCAATACATTTCTTGCAAAAATAATTGAAAGTAAGAAATCTTGGCTATTTGACCATTCAACTCAAAAGGGCCTGAACTAGGAATGCCATCAAGAGACCATCTCAAGTGGCTATGATGATGCATAACTGAACTAAGGATCGGATAATAAGGCTTTCATGACACTGATGAGCATGCTTCCCATCTTAAAGTTTTTGCCCTTATTATGAATAAATCCTAGCTCATTTAACTTTAATTAGCAGTCATTTCAATTTTTATCTGTTAGTTGTATATCATATTCTTCAATTATTTTCTTTAAGTATTTCAATGTACTATTAGTGTCACTAACCAAAATTCCAAGTATAAGAAGATCGTTAGTCTAATGTCTAAATACATGTCTCAATAAACATTTTTCATTTTCAGAATTTTCTAGCATATATTAATTTAAAACATAATTATGGTATGCTGTTTTTTCTTGAAATTGCATGGTCTACTACCAACACTAGAAAAATCATAATTAAAGAAATTAATTTATCATTATCAATAAATACAATATAATAAAGTCAAAAGAAAATAATTTAACATTGGCCTAATGGTTTGGAAGGTAACCCTTTTTTATCTTATATTTTGTCATTAGCTAGTGAATAAGTAAATAATTATAGTATGCAATTTTGATTAATTCTGCACTAACTTTTTTTTTTTTGAACAAAGGATAAGTGCATTAAGCATTAACACCATGAAGGTCTGAGTGCAAAATGGCTTTTAAAGCCGGAGGCACATCACATGTCCATGAAGGGTTTAACAGCAAGTGAGAAGTATGCCTAGCTATCCAATCAGCAACCTTATTGGCTTGTCTGTTGATACAACAAAACCTAAAGTTTTATTCACCATGTATCAATACAAATAAGTCATGAATGATAGCTTGAATATCCTAAGGGATGTCAGTGCATTGATGGTTGATTAGTTAAACCAAAGTCTGAGAATAAGATTTGAAAATAACATGTTGGTACCCCTGTTATTTGCTTCGGATATTTTAGGATTTCTAAATAGAGGAAAAAAGCAGAGATGAAGAAAGAAGAAGGAAAAGGAGGTGATTTTTTTTTTCTGGCCCATGAACTGGCTCATAGTTAGACTATGAAATGAAAATAGAGGAAAACAACAGAAACAAATGAGATAAAAAAAAAAATAAGCACCAAAATTACTTTTTTTTAATAGTAACAACTTGCTATCTCCTTAACCTGTTGAATAGCAACAGATTCTTTAGGTTATAGGTTTTTAATCAATGGCTATAAATGGTTATAAATATATTCCTTAAATCTAATCGCTATTATATATTGATGACATCATAAAAATCCCTGAATTAAATGAATTGTAATATATAACTTGTAAATAAGCATCATATGTAAAATGCCACTTGGCATAATTTGGCCAATATATATATATATACACACACACACATAAGCTACACTAGCCCGCAGAAATAAACAATTTTAATTTATATGTATTAAATATTTATCTGTGTTACTGCACATTAACTAAAAAAAGTGAATTTTCTTAATAATTATTCATTTATTTTTTAATTTTTAAAAACAACGATAAAAATGAAGATAGTGATACGAATGGAAATGATATAAACTTTTGACTATTAAAATAAAGATTCTTATAGTGGTGATAGTCACAATAACTCTTTAATTATCTTTAAAAAAATAATGAAACACAAGTATTTATAATAATTCAAATGAGATGAATAGGAATTCAAGATTTTTAATTTAATAAAATAAATAAAAATATTTCAATAATAACATCTAATTTATTTTACAAAAAATAAACAAAAATTAAAAACAATCAATGTAAAAATTAAAAAATAATAATATATAAAATAAAGAGTCATAAAATATGAATAATTGATAAGTCACTAGTGCAAAAAATTCTTAACATAATTAACAAAAATACCAAAATTAATAAATAAAAGTTTACAATTTATCATAACATCTAATTTAATTTTATAAATAATAAAATAAAAATAAAAAGAAAAAATTAGAGTTTCCATATTTTAAATAGGTGGAAGATAAAAAAAAGATTAAAAGGAGAAAACTTAATTTTAGTGAAAAAAGAAAAATAATATTTTTAGTTTTTGATTGTGAAAAAATTAATTAGAAACCAAAATAATTGAAAAAAAAAAGAGAAGAAAAAAAGATTAAAAAAGTTTATTTTAAGTAAAATAAAAAAGTGTATTAAGTGTAAACTTGAAATATAGAGAGTGCCATATGTCAATATACAGTAAAAACCTTCTCTATGCTATATATATAGTATTTCATTAATTTTGTTTATTTTTTCTTTTATGTCGAAAGGGTTGTATCATTTCTCTTCCCCCACTTCTTTATGGTAGGATTGGGCTTGAGGTGCTCAACCTTGCTTGCTTTAGGATTTAGCTTACAAGTACAACTGGAATATCTATCTTATATTCTATCAATCCTTTCGGCTACTAACTTTCATCCACAGCCACGCCTAGTAGCTAAAGGTTTCACCTAGAAGTATGACATCAAGGGTTGCGAGCATGTAGCTTCTTTGAATGGTTCCTTCTTGTTGGAGGAAAGGTAGATGGTAGCAATCCCACACCTAAAATGGAATATGCTCTTTGAAGGACGTTAATCAATAGGATATATATATATAAGATAGCGGCACCCACCACGTATTGAGGTATCTCTTTGATAATTTGAATAACAGTCTCCTTTAAGAATAAAAATAAATGTTATTGATGCAGGCCAACTCAGAATCGTATTCGCTGTGATATTATTTGCTCTTTGATAAAAGACTACTCTCGAATCCCTCAATTGAAGATATGTGCATACACACATGCACACGCACCTGTGTGCATACACGCACACACGAGCCCCCAACCCTCGCTCTATGGCTGTTTAAAAAAGGGTTATCCTACCTTAAAACACTCTTAGATATCAAACATCATTAAAAATAAACTACAACTCTTATTAAACAAAATATATAATTAAACAAATACCACTATTTTTAGTAATAAACTTAGGGAAGATCTAAGCCTACACTAGCTAAGTGCTCCTCCCCCTACTCAACTGAGCATCACTTAGCTTTAAGTGATTGTACCAACCCCCATCTTGGCCCCTTTCGGGGCAATATACCCCAACCATCCAGCTTGATTGGGCTAATAAATAGTTATCTTTTCCTCTACACTCTCTCCTATCTGGGTCAGTGGCTTCTCTTCTGCTATGAAATTGCATAAATGATATGAGAAACTTTAAGTGTATAGAGTTTAAGGCTTAACTCACATCCCTTATGTTGACCTTTGCATGATCAATATCTAATTACCCTTGTTTTTACTTTAACAATCAATTTTAATATACTAATATGTGTGATTAAGTGTGTACTTTAGTTAGGTTTAAGACTACACTCATTGGATAAAGTTATGAAGCTCAAAATGTGCCCAAAACATGAAGACAAGGATGCTCACAAATGGCATCATGATCATGAGCATTCTCACAAGCCAAAGGAGAGTTGAATTCATGTCATTTGAAGTGGTAGTGGCCCTCACAGTCGTGACCATCATCCTCACGAATGGGAGCATTCCAAACACAATTTAGAGCACAAAAAGCTCAAGCAAATAAAAGAGACAGTAGCACTCCTGGACATGGTCGAGATCGTGACATAGGTCATAAGCGTGGTCGAGGTCATGGCCAGGACTGTGAGCATCGCCTTGGTGATGTGGCAACCTCAGTAACAGCTATTTCAGAGCTCCACTAGCTATGAAATTGAAGGTTGTGATAGTGACACCTCCCCTCATGATCGTGAGCATTATTTTTCCTATAATATGTGAAAGAAACATTAAATAAATATGGAGGTTTGTTTGGGGATGAAAATCAAAGCTTCAACAGCTAGTTTCGCACCCTTCACTATAAATAAAAGCCCAAGACATCATTTAAAGAGTTAGATATTTTGAAGAACAAAATTATTATGTAAAAGTCATTGAGCTATATTTATTTCTTTCATAATTTTTCTTTGTACATTCTTTATTTGTAAATAAACTATTGTATAGTTTATGTGTACCCTTCTTGTGAGAGTTGGGTTAGTGATAGAGTTAGGATTCTTTCATCTACTCATTCTTTGGGGCTGAAGAAATAGATAATGAGGTTCTTTATCTTTGAATTATTTTTGATCCCATGAAAAATAACATGTAAAGGTTTTGAGTTACCCTTAAAATCTCTTATGGGAAGGTTTAAGTGTGAACCTTGAAAATACTTGGAAAAAGGTTTGGAGTGAGCCTAGAAAACTCATTATTGTAAGGTTTGGTATGAGCCATCAAAAATACCATTTTGTAATCAATCTAGAGAATAAAGATTGGTGTAGGTGATTGAAAATCCTAACTTGGGGATAAGTTAGGTGGAAACGTATGATTGGTTATAATCCAAACTCCTTAAATTCCTTATGTCAATTCTCCTTCTTATTCTTGTTTTTGTTTATATTTATCCTTTCCTAAATCAGTTCTTATTTTCCCTTTAATTTTCTATGTTTCTTTTAATTTTTACTAGCCCTATTCAACCCTCCCTGCCTCCCGTCTAAGGCATTTTCACATTATAATATAGCCTTAGGCAACACCTGGCAGGAGGTGAATTACAGGGAGAGGCAGCCATCACTTACGTTCCCCCTCTGGTAGGGAAGCAATTAGCGAAGGTAGAGAGGAGCCTGAAAAATATAATAGTGATCTATTTCTATACACACTTGTGTACACATATGCGCATACACATGTACACACACACATGAGCATACATGCATGCACACGCACATGTGCGCTTACACACGCACGAGCTCGAGGTGTTGCCTAAGGTTATATTGCATGAGATGTGAGTCTAGACTTAAACTGGGTATGCCTGAAGTTTCTCACATCACTTATGCAATTTCGTAGCAAGAGAGAAGCCACTGACCCAGACTAAAGGAAGTATAAAGGAAAAGATAGCTAGCTATTATCCTAATCAAATTAGATGCTTCGGGTGCAATACCCCAAAGGGGCCGCGTTGGGAGTTAGGACAATCACCCGAAGCTAAGTAATGCTTGACGGAGTAGGGCGAGAGGCACTTGCATTTTCAATTTTATTATTGCTATTGGATGAATGTTATGAACCAAACAAAATTGCATGAAAATGACCCGATTAAAAACTTGGACTTAATTGTAAAATTTAAAATTTTTTAAAGCAATTGCATTTTTGCATGTAATATAGAAATTATTTCTCCAATTTTTGAATTTTGGTTTGTGCCAAAAGATTGTTTTGAGATTTTGTGAGCATGCTAGAGGAGAAATTCTTCAAAAAAAAACATGACTTCTTTTTAGATGAATTATAGATTCTCAAACTCTTTTACCACAATTTGTTTGGATTTCAAGCAGATGAAATTAAATTTACTGGAAAATTGAGCTTCTTGAATAGTAAAAAGAAATTGTATTAAACCTGAGATTTAATACAAGCTAAAAGATGATTTTTTGCTTTGAAATTAACAAGAGAATTGCTGTAAACAAGAACTAAAAATTTGCTAAAGATTATTTAAATGAAATTTGCTCATGATGATTGATATGATGATGACTATTCTCTGTATTGAGTTGATGATTAGTGTGTCCTCTGCTTGCTTGTAGATGCCCTATATTTATTGTAAAAAAATATAGACTTCCCCAATAAGCTTTTCTCTCCATCTGTCATCAATTGGAGAATTGAATGTTTGTAACCTCCACCCTTTGGTTCACTTCCTTAAGCCTTCAGAATCATGCTTCTTTATTTTTCTCTGGAATTTTCTTGCTTTATCACCAAGCTGCCTCTTTAGACAGTCAGTTTCTATCTCTAAAATCTTATTGTCTTGGCTATTAAGTCACACCGATTATGGGCTGAGCTTTTTAATTTTTTTGGGCTTCAAAATTTTAATTAAATAAAAAATGGGTCTGGCCTTAATATTTAAGCCTAAAATTACAAATATGGCACAAACAATACCCCCTGCATGTAATTAGCTTAGGCACACCCAAAACTAATTTACATGTATATAAAGCCCATTAATATATATTTGCTTAATTTTTTTTTTTTTTGCTCATTAATATATATATATATACACACACACACACACATATATATATATACATATTTTCCTTGAAAGATAACACAGGCCATGAATAAGATGCCAAATAAATATTAATGTTCAAGCCTTAGAAGGAACCTTCTCATTTCATCAGATGTACAAAGGTAATTAAAGGAAGACATGACCCATTAAAGTTTCTTTTTTCTTCTTTTTTCTTCTTTTTTTCTTTTCATCACTGCTTTCTTCTTCTTTCAGTTTGCTTTCACCTTTACCCAATTCACCTCTCTATCATTTCCAATTTCCACACAAAAACCCATTTACTCAGGAATTTAATTTTCTAAAATTTAGAGATCATCTCTCATCTCAATTAATTATTTTATCAAAATCTCCAAATAAACACACCCTCAATTTTCAATTTTTTTCTTTTCTTCCTCACAATTAATCACCATCTCACCATTATCAGCTCCCTTCCAGCCATCACCAGCCTCCCAAATTGCCTCTCCGCCGTCGATACAGGCTGTCCTAACCTAACAGCATCTCATCACTACCAAGTCATCTTCACAAGCAGCCAATGCCTAGCAGCTCATTGAAAAATTGCGGATAGTAAGTCGCAATCTTCCCCAAGCTATCGCAAGCGAAACAAAGTTATTTTTCCTTCGATCAAGACAGGCATCATCTCTCACTGTTCCACTTTCTCCAAGCAAGGCTGTTGTCATCCTCGTTGATGAGCAAAGCAGAGTTGCTCATCGACGCTTGCTCGAGCATGAACCAACTGTCCCAGTGCCTCATTGTCGACCTGCCTCTTTCACTAATGTTTCTAAGGCATTTCCTCAAGCAAAATCACAAAAAATTTGTTCGATAGAATCTAAACAGGGTAATTTGATTTTTTCTTACCAAGTTTTTAATTATTCTTAAATTATTGTTTCGTCAATTGTATGGATATTGTGATTATTACTTGGAGATTTCCTTGAGGATGAGGCATGTATTCCTTGCTCTTGATGAAATAAAATTTGTTTATGATTATTATGATTAGCTGAAATTTATAATTTTAACATTTTTTTACTTTTTTGGATGAATTCCCGGCTATTTACAAGAACTATTAGTGCTTGTACCAGTGCTCTAAATTTGTACTGCTTTAATGAGATGGTTATGCATATTTATTTTGAGAATATATCTCAGCCAAAAAATATTAGACAATTTCGGCTCATGAATTTGTAAAATTTTATTAAGTTCACACTTTGCTCTTGCAAATTGAATTTCATTAATCCGAATTCCATTTTTGGCATTTTTCATGCCAAAATGATTTTGGTATCTCTTGCTTGGATAAAAGAATAGTCTCAAGATTTAATGCTTTTATGTTGTTCCATGATTTTGGGCTAATGACCTTTCCTTGTGACAATTGGTTTGAACATCACATGGTTAATCTAATATGAAATTATTAAATTTTAAGGGACAGTACAGAAAACCACCCTGTGGTTTCACAGTTTTAGACTTTTAAGTACATGATTTTTTTTGTGACACGTTTAAGTACGTGTTTTAGCCATTACACACTTTTTAGCATATGCGTCTAACACCGTTAACTTCGTCCTATGTGGCATTGACGTGGACATTATGGCGCTGACATGGACATGATGTGGCACTGACACGTAGGCACCACGTAGGACAAAGTTAAAAGTGTTAGACGCATATATTGAAAAGTGTGTAATGGCTAAGACATGTACTTAAAAGTGTCACAAAAAAAATCACTTACTTAAAAGTCTAAAACCGTGAAACCACAAGGTGATTTTTCGTACTTTTCCCTAAATTTTATGCAAAAATTTAATAAATTTCAGATACTCTTTCATGTTTTTTTTATTGCTTGCTTTGGTTTATACACTATAACCTAAAATTTCTAGGCAAAAATTAACTAGAATTTATTTTAGCACATGCTTAAAAATAACTTGGTGAAAATGCCAATATTTGCCTTAAACAATTCAATGCTTAAAACTTGGCTTTGATTCTTCCTTTTGTCAAGGCTTTAGGATAGGTGTCCCAAATAGCATTACTTCACCAATATTCAAGGACAATTTGGAAGTCTAATAATCTTAACCAATTTTTTTTTAAAAAAAAAAATTGGTCACTTTATTCCAGGAAATTTTAATTGGCATTTAGATAAATACTCTATAGCCAAAAATCCTTGCACTTAATTTATCAGCTTTTCTTTTCTTGTATTTTGCCAATTTTATGTGTTGGAATTTTGCAACTTTAGCATGGCATAATGCAAGCTTTGCTTAGCAAAAATGTGCTTGATGTCAAGGTTTGAGTCGGAAAAAATTAAATTTGCAAATTTAAATGGCTTTTACCTCACAAATAATTTGGCACTTTGTTTGGTGGTCTTGGCCATGCTTGCCTCTATATCATCACGAGGAAAATTTATTTATTTTAGTAGTAAATTGCCAAAATATTGTCTATTCTTATGGCAAATCATATCTCCAAGGCAATTTTATTTCATGGTCAAATTAATTATTTATTTAGTCTTTTTTTTTTTGTTATTTTCTTGCTTGAGAATTGTAGTTTGTTGTACATTTGCTTCCTTATTGTTGTGCACCTTGGGGATTTATATTGGCTTCTAACAGCCAATCTACATCTCTCCTTGATATTTCTCTTATTCTTTCTTTTTATAGAAAAGATGAATTTATTATCGTCTGGTTATTTGCTTTGTATTTGTCTGTCTACTTTTCATTAACCACATTCTTCAATTTTTTGCACCATTGATCACACCACACACATACACTACAACCATGCATTACCAAAATATCAAATTTTTAGCCATTATACTGCTGAAATTTCATCAACATCTACAGCACTTATTCACACACTAAAAAAAACACACCAGAGAATAACAACAGTAAATAGAAATACACCAAAATTCAAACTAGCTAAATAAATAGAAACACACCAAAATTCAAAAAATTCAAACTTTATTTATTTAAGATAATGGCTATCAAGCCAATTTTCAAAACCAAAAAATAAAATATTGCCACTTAATGGCAAATTCCTGGTCATAGGCCAATTATTTATTTTTTATTTACCTTTCATTTTCCCACATAATGGGAAATATTTTTACCTCCACTCCTTTAAAACCCTTTTTAGGCTTATCAGGGAGGTAATATTCCACCACTTGATTTAGCATTTTAATATAGTCCCAAGATTTAGCATTTTAATATAGTCCCAAACAAAATAATCCCTTTTAAAACTCATTATTGCAATTAGATACCATAAAGGAGACATTAAGGGTTTTTTCATCATCAACAATACCTCTCTTGATGACTTTTATAGGATTTCTTTACCCCCCCCCCCCCGAGCTTGTGGAACCTGGTGACATCTTCCTTAGCGTTTTGCATTAAGGACTCCTATTTGTTCGAAAATGGATCAATTTTAGCTTTAGGCATCAATTTGACCTGGACCTCATGTTCTTTTTGCCTATTTTCAATTGCTCTGTCTCTATAACTTTCTCTTTTAAGTACTAGATAATGGCTAGGGAAATTTTTTTTTTCACCCTGTGCTCTTGTTTGGTACAATAGGTGGTAATACCACAAATCTAGATTGTACAGGCCTTTCATCCTTCCTGAACTTATATTTGTGGTTATCTTGAAGAACTTTGGAGTAGTTGGCCTTTTGTGTGGTGCTAAAAATTTATTGTGAGGAACTGACCTCCAATAATTTTCAAACCTATTTGGACTCATGTTTGAAAGCTGAACCACCTTTTATTTGATCTTCTTTTTTAGATCCACCAATGTTCTTGAATCCATATTAACATATTTTGTTGATGCTATTAAGGAAAGTGATTTTTCCTTTATCAACTTTGTCTCCTTTTCTTACATTCAGGTTTATTCCCACCTTTAGGGGTTGAGGAGAAGACAAATGGACTTGATGCATCAACATCTGACCTTGAGGAACCAGTGTTTGGCCATGAGAAATTAATTATTCCTCAGATGAAATGTCACCTGCTATGTTTTGTTCTAGTCCTTGGGAAAGTGGTACATACGCTTGGGGAAAAGGCGTCTGAGCTCAGAGATTTAGCATGTAGCCTTGGGGAATTGGTTCTTTCTCTTAATAAATATTACCCCCTGGGGCCTTTTTCTTGCTTTTGATGTTGAATCTCCACTTTTGGTGCAAAATTTTGACTTTCCAGTTTGAAAATTTTTTCTTTCATTCTAGTAAATGAACTATTCATTTCTTGCATGATTTTTTGAATAGCACTATTGAATTTTTACAAAGAGTCTTAGAGAGAACTCTTTATCTACAATATTGAGTCATGCATCTCTTCTGTTAGAATATTTTGAACACTAATGTCTTAATTAGCAGCGATATTCAAATTTTGGACTGAATAGCCAAAAGGTACCTCGGTCCAAGAGTGATCCTAAGGCAGCCTTCATTCATTTGTTTTCATAAACCACCTATTTTTATAGGTGAATTATTGGGTCTACTAACCAACTTTGAAAATTTCTTTTTCAAGTCTATTCATCTTATTGAAACATGTCCCATCGAGTGTGCCAAAAATTATTTCTCTAATTTTTAGGTTTTAGGGCATGCCAAAAGATTGTTGTGAGATTTTGCGAGTGTGCCAGAGGAGAAATTCCTCAAAATAAAACCTGACTTCTTTTCAAATGAATTGTAGATTCCTAAACTCCTTTACCATAATTTGTTTAGATTTCAAGCAGATAAAATTAAATTTAATAGAAAATTGAGCTTCTTGAACAGTAAAAAAAATTGTATTAATCTTAAGATAATACAAGCTAAAAGATGATTTTTTTTTTCTTTGCTTTGAAATTAACAAGAGAATTGCTATAAACAAGAACTAAAAATTTGCTAAAGATTATCTGAATGAAATTTGCTAATAATGACTGATATGATGATGATTGTTGTTTGTGTTGTGTTGATGATTGGTGTGTCCTCTGCCTTCTTGTAGATGCCCTGTTTTATAGTTAAAAATACAAACTTCCCCAATAAGCTTTTCTCTCCATCTCCCTAATACAAACCTCCACCATTTGGTTCACTTCCCCAAGCCTTCAGAATCACGCTTCTTTATTTCTCTCTAGAACTTTCTTGCTTTTTCACCAAGCTACCTCCTCAAACAATCAGTTTCTATCTCCAAATCTTCTTGTCTTGGCTATTAAGTTATACTGATTATGGGCTGGGCCTTTTCAATTATTTTGGGCTTCAAAATTTTAATTAAATAAAAAATGGGCCTGACCTTAATATTTCAGCCAAAAATTTCATATATGGCACAAACAGAAATAATTAAACAATTAAAGATAATAAAACATGAAACAAAGAGGCCAACTGTAAATTTGAGAGGGCATTTTAGAAGTCCATATCTAGTTTTCAAATCTAATCTTTAAAGACGATTATCGGGCTTTTCCATAGGATTCAGTTGTAAAGTGTGTCCTAAATTTCACACAGTGATAACTCCATCTTCAATGTACAGCTTATAGCCCATGATTATATTTTCTAATAGGCCTTGAAGCCATACAGTACCATAATTGTCAAACACTTAAATGCATGTTGAGCTCCACCGTCTACAGTATTAATTTTTAAACAAAAGTTAATAAAATAAAAACTATCATATAAAATCATCTTCCATGTTTTTCTTTCCTAATCTACCTCTCTCTGCTTGCTAGTATATAATATAATGAAACTCTTTTTGAGCATGGGGAGGTGGAGGTCAATTTCAATCCGCCCTCCTTTCGTATATTATATGCATCAATGCTCTAATGATAGTACATTAATTTAATGAACTCAATTGAAATAATTTAAATTTATAGAACTTAATTGAGAAAATGGTATAACATTATTCCTATTTTGTTATGTGTAAAAAAAAAAAACGAAATGTATCAAATTTTACTGGCATTGCAAAGCCGCGTAACCGACAACAATTGCATATCTTTTACTTAATTAATAATCATAATAAATAATTGATATGCTGCGACTGAGATATCCTCATCTCCTTCGTCTTCAGCTGTTACAGGCTTCAACCCTTTACAACTGCCACTGATCTAATCAAGAATCAAGATATCGAATTGAGATCAATCACAAAATAGATAGTGATGAACCAAGCTGGTGTGGTGAAGGTGGTTTTGGGTTTGATGGGACTATGCTTGACTGGGTATTTACTTGGTCCTCCTCTCTACTGGCATTTCAAGGAAGTCTTAGCTGCTGTTAGCCACTCTTCTTCTTCTGCTTCCTCTTATTCATGTTCTCCTTGTATCTGTGACTGCTCTTCTCAGCCTCTTCTTTCTATCCCTCAAGGTTAGTTTCTTACATTTTTTTTTTAGATCTGCCCAGATCCCATCTCTCTGTTTTTGCTTTTATCGTGCAAATTTAGCACTTTCCTGTTTCAATTGCTTCTTATTGTTATTGGGTTTGTGTTTGTTTCATCATTTCAAAAGGGAAAGACATGTATTTTTGAATTGTGAGATATTGAAGAGAATCACCAGTTGGAAATGACGAGGCATTTGGATTAGATAATAGATGGTTTTGACATTATATTGCATATAGCGCATCACAATTCTTTTGAGTGTCGGTGAAAGTGTGGATTTTGTATTTTGTATTTTTTTTCTATTAAGAAACACTAGTGTCCCTTTGTTTCACTGTTGTTCCCGAGCAAATTATCATACAGTAGAAATTTCTTGAGACAATTGACCGAAAACTTCAGTGCCGTAATGCTCCATATGTATCAATTAACCAGAAACTTTTGTGAAGCATTGAGCCCAGAGCAATTGTCTATGTTGAAGCATCTGCTATAGATGCACGAGTAGATCAAGCAACTTGTCACATGTGTACATGCACGTTTCTTCATGCTGAGATATATGTGCTTATATGCATATTTTGACTAAGATCTCGATTTATAATTATATGGTGGTAGTTGTATCAGTTCATTTCTATAATCTACCCACTTAGTTTACCGGGCATTGTGTTTTTTGATTTTTTAGCCTGCCACCAATTTATTTGATTTTTAATTACAACTCCTGCGTTATATTAGTTGATCAAGTATGCATATGCTTAAAGTTCTTTCTTTGTTTTTTTATGCAGGATTAAGCAATGCTTCTTTTGCAGGTTTGTTTCACTGCCATGACTTCAGCTAGATACAGTAACTAGCTTTTTTTTTTCGTTTACATTTGCCTAGAAAGTAGATTGACCAAGGAAGTGATAGTCTTTACTATCACAGTAAATTGCTCTCTTTTTTCAGTTAATGTTGCATCAATATCTGTTGTTGCAAGTTGTGTTGTATTTGAGGAAATTTGAATTAGCCTTCATCTCCATCAAACTTAGTAAAAATGTGGAGACCAACATGATTTATCCTTAAATTACAACAATAACTCTTTTGTTATCGTTGTTAGCCACATGTAGCGAAGGATGTCATCGTACATATTTGCTCACTAATTAGACACATGGAGAAACATCATCTCTTTGATAATGTGTATTTGTTTAGTTTTACCTCATATTTTCAAATTTATTTAAATGCATCTTCCTTTCATATGTCTTTGGTTGCAAGTAATTTTCTGTCTAGTTCCTTTCATGACTGTTTTCATTTATCTGCTTTTATCATTTTTTATGATTATTGAAAATTTTTCCTATTTTATGTTTTCATAGTTTTTCACCCAGTTTGACGAATATAATTGTTTGTCAGACATGAAATATTGCAAATAACAAAACTTAATTGTTTGTCAGACATGAAATATTGCAAATAACAAAACTATCTCGGAAGATGCAATTTTTTCTCTTGTTCTCCTGACATTTAAATTAATAAGAGACGGGATTTCCCCAGCCATCCCTCGCTCTTCCTTTCAAATTCTCTTTTTTCGTCATCTCTTTTCAAGCAAATGAAATTATCAAACATGTGAATGGAGCAGATTAAGTTTCAATGTCTTAAATGAAGAAATTTGATATGTCATCCCTTGATAAGTATTTGTTTCCAAAGAACAAGCCTGACATGGAGCTATAAAATCAGTGTGCTTTTCATTTTTCCTCCTTTCACTTATGGCATGTCATCTCTGGAAATATTGGCTTCTAAGAGCAGGACTTGGAGGACGTAGAGTCTAAATCACTTCATTACATCCGTTTCTGTTGTGTAAAAACTTTTGATAGGAAAGTAGTGGAGGCACCAAGCTCATTGTTGGGAAAGCTTACTGGGGCAAATTAAATTATGCTTTCTTTTCTGTGTTTCTGGCATTCAAGGAAATATCTTAGTTTTCTCAAATCAGTTATGTCTTGGTGAAACTTATTTGGTCTTAGTTTTTTTTTTCCTTCTTTTCCTTCATTTGGTGTATGTTTAAAAATTTTGTTCTATTTGTAGCAAACCATCTGTAGGCAAGGAATTCATTGTTTATTCAAACAGGTGATGGAAGTTTGTATGATGTTTTGAACATATTTCTTGTAAAATTTATTTTGCTCAAGTCCAGATTATATATTAGGGGTAAATATGGTTGCAACCTGGAATCAAGGTTTCTTATTGCAGTCAGAATATGTTTTGCAGATTGTGCTAAGCATGACCCAGAGGTGAGTGAAGACACAGAAAAGAACTTTGCAGACCTATTAACAGAGGAACTGAAGCTGCGGGAGGCTGAAGCTTTGGAGAATCAGCGGCATGCTGACATGGCTCTGCTTGAGGCCAAGAAGATGACATCTCAGTATCAGAAGGAAGCAGACAAATGCAACTCTGGCATGGAAACATGTGAGGAGGCAAGGGAGAAAGCTGAAGCTGTGTTAGCAGCACAAAAGAAATTGACAGCATTGTGGGAGTCAAGGGCTCGTCAAAGAGGATGGAAAGAAGGGGCAGCCAAGTCTCACGCCCAATCTTAGTGAACTGTCCTGCCATGTAATGAACCCATTGTGGTGCCATAGGAAAAGGTATTATATATACACATTTGCTTGCAATGTATGAAAGTTTACAGGTCTGATAACAAAATCTGCATGGTACAAATCTGAATTACATCAGTTTAATAGTCAAATATAAATACCCTTTTGTTGTTATGAAGCCTTTTGAAGCAAACAACTGCTGAAAGGCCAAATTTCTGTGTTTTCCTGCATTTTGTAGTGACGTTGATTCAAATGTAATACACTCTGGAAGAGTGGAAGTAGAAAGCTACTTATTTCTATTTATTTTAGTCGGAATGTCAGATATCATATGTTCTCGATTAGTTGGTGTTTTGTTTCTAAAAATTGGCTATTGTGAAAGGCACTTTTGCGACCTCCAAGGCAAGTAAAAAATAGTTCTAGCACAAATTAAGCATATTGTTCGTTTTATTATTACTTCTATTTTTCTCTCAAAATTAAAAGGCTTACGCATGTTACAACTCTCTTTGAGAAAAAAGATCTAGAAAAGAACTAATATAAAATCCAGAATGAACTTCATTCTTGATTTAGACACATGGTTTGAATGATTTCAATTTTAACTTTCGAGATAGAGCTTAAAAAGCTCCAAATTCACCTAAATAAAAACACAGGTGGGCTGCAAGTAGTATGGGAAGTGCTGGTTCTAAAATAATTTTCTTGCACGATTTACCCATGTAAGAGAAAAAGAAGGGGAAGGTGGGATCAGTAGTGCCTGAGTCGTCTACTATAAACAAATACAATAGCACTACCCTGTAGCCGTTATAACCACACGCTTATCATATCATATCAATAATCTCCTCTTTATTAAAATACAAGCTGGCAGGCAGGCAGGCAGCTCCTCCTTCCATCCATTTTATTGATACTAATAGAAAATTTCATAACTCTGAATGTATCCCATAGATTACCAGCACTCCATTACATTATGTAGCCTTTTTAATAGCGGTGATAGAACTGGCGCTCCCAGTAAAAGAATCATATCTCCTAAACAAGTGAGCCACTATCAAACAAGCACTAAGTGTCACATAATCCTTAGCTGCACATTGCTTGTTTGATGCCGCCGGGGACCCGCTCTGTGGCCCATTTGACCAGTACAAGTAATCTAGTAGCACTTGGCCTGAACCCACGAACCGATCCGGTTTAAAGGTTTCTGGGTCATCAAAAATCTTGGAGTCCCTCATCACCAAAGGTTGATAACCACATAATAACTCGCCCTTCTTGATTTCAAACGTCGAGTCATGTGAACTCAATATAAAATCTTTTCTAGCTCGGGCATATTGAAGAGGAACAGGAGGATTCAATCGAAGCGTCTCGTAAACAACTGACTGAACGAGTGGCATTTCTTTAACCGAGTCAAAAGTTAAATTCGGACTGCTATTTTCTCTAACCTCTTTACGTAGTCTTTCTTGCAAACCAGTAGTGTCACTTCCAATGGTGCCAATTAGAGTAGGTATAAAAATAGAGAAGCCACCATATGCATTGAAACCAAGGACAAAGAGAAGGTTGTGTATGGTTTCTTCTTCAGTTAGTCCATACTCGGTCTTACCTATCTGTACCACCTCCTTACCTATTTGAATGCAACAGTATATGTAGGCATTATAAGCAAAAATGATCATTCAATTTATTCAAGTAAAAAACAAGCAATTTATGTGAAAGACTTACTGCAGATACCGCAACGAATAGATGAGTGACATATATCTTGAGTATTTATACTTGACCATTAGATGATTAGCACGTACCTCAATCATTTAATACTAATAAATACATGTCACTTGATACTCATCTATTAGTTCAGTATGTATATAGGACATGCACTTAGAATGAGTAAGAATTCCCCTGTATGCATAAGAAGTGAAGTGAGTGAGTTAGGCTGTTTACCTTCTTTTTTGATGAACTCAAATAACTTTTTGTAATCTCCACTAACAAGAAAAGAAGGGTAAGTGAAAGAGTGAAGAAAGATTTCCTCAAGAGGCTGAGCCACACCTATGTGAATGGTGGGGAGGAGCTGGAGGGCAAGCCATCGGTCCAACATCTGGTAGCCGTTGTCATTAATCTCTGAGGAAGCTGATGTATCAGCCCCAGCAATGGCCTTCATTAAGAACTTGAAAACGCCTTTTTGAAGAGTGAAAAGATAGCTTGAACTGGATTTGGCTGAGATATCTGTCTCAATTATACCCCATAGTGTGTCAAGATTGGCTAGAAGCTCTGTTAGCCACACTTTGGAGCTTCTTTTCAAGATGTCCAATGCAAAGTTTTTCACCTATACATACATAAATCCAATTAATTACCATGAAATTGTTATTCCGATCAAAGCCATCCAATTACACAGTGAAGCACGTGCATATATGCAATATATATATCTATATATATATATATATATAGCAAAGGTAATCAACAAAAGAAATAATTGTAACGATTAAACCTATTTCAGAATCTTTGTAATGACTCTAGGAAGTCCCTTTACTCTTCTTTTATCAAATGAATCTAAGTGGGATTCAATTATGATGAGAGAAAAGTGGAAAATTAATTGATTTTAAGGTGCTCAACAATTACATATGGACGATATCTTAATGGTCCCAAGTACTAATACCACATGCAACACCAGCATATTGAGCATGCAAGATGGGACCAAAATTCAAAAAATTTGGTTGATTCACAACAGAAAGGTTTCATTTGAAGTTTGGGACCATTAAATGCGAGTTTCATGGTTGTGATAAACTTATTGATCAAAAAATTGGTATATGTTAAGAGTTTGCAAATGAAAAGAAACTGATACTAACATATGACAAATGACAAATGACAAGGTTAAGAGTGCTTTAGAGCATCTCTAATAATACTCTTTATTTTAAAAAATATCTTTTGCACAATAAAATGCATGTGAAAAAATTTGTACAACTCCAATAGACTCTTTATATGTTTAATCTTTATTTTACTTTATCCAATAAACATTAATGTTTAATTTTAGTCCTCATTTGTTTTTACAAGATTTCTCTCTATTTATTTAATTTTTTTCCCACCATTTGATGAAAGAGAAATTTTTTTTAATAAATAGATAAATATCAACTAATATTTTGTATAGGAAATTGAAATATTTTAGAGTGGAGAGTGAAGTTTGACTCTCTACATATAGAGAGTCAAACCAACTCTCTACTCTAAAATAAAAATATAGAGATCTTTTTTTGGTTTGACTCTTCAAAATAGAAAAGTTTGCTCAAATAAAAAGCCTATAGGAAATGCTCTTATAGACCATTTATAATTCTTTTCTAAAAAAAATATTATATAGAAAAGGTAGCAATAAGAAAATTAATAAAATTTTATTTAAATTTTTATTTCATTAAAAATGTTAGAATTCATGAATTTAAATTTTTTATGAATATAATCAATCAATTATTAATAATTATTAATTAATTACAAATTACAAAATTTTAAATCTGATAGAATTAATAAAAATATTAAATGGTTACAAATTTTAAATTTAGTAGAATTGTAAAAATAGATATTTTTAAATACTACAAAAAAAAATTTATTATAACATTAATTTAATAAGATTAGAAGAATTAAAGATTATAAGAAAAATCTTCAAAACTATTAAACAGGCAATCATTCAATATGAATGAATATACGCCGTCAGGATTTAAAATAATCAAATTCATGCCAAGTTCCAACATTCAACCTCTTACATCATATGGGATATATATCTATATGAGAAATTGGGAAAGAGGAATTGGAGATCTAATCATCCACAATGTCTATATTAGAAACTTAGCTATTTGATCAAGATCTCACATAATTTTAAATTTTTAATTAAGAAGTTTATTTGAATTTAATTGTTAATATTATATAATTTCAAAGATTATTAGCTCATCCATATCATTGAAATATAATTATATAACAATAAGCTATTAATCTCTGAAATAATATATCTTTTGGTTTATTTAGTATAAGCTGTCTTCAGATCTTAAATCCCATATCTTGTTGTCAGTATGTATATAAATACTATATATTTTGGTAATAGCAAACGACAGATTCCTTCATTGTGATATTTGTTAAATATTATTACAAAGTAATTATAAAATGGTATGGTCCATTCCATTATTTCAACTCTTTCCAAACCCATAAAGGAAGGTCTTCCCATGTGATACATAACCTGATAAAAGATATAATGGACATTGATGTTCACACTCCTGTCAAACTAATACCCTAAAAACAAAAAAAAAAGTCTTTCTTGAGTTATAGTGTTATTAATTGATGAAAAATTTTGCATAAATAAAATATGGACTTTTTGGTATTTAATTAAATATATTTTAACTGATAAAAAAAATTTTAAATCGTATTTTTATAAATTTTACAGATTAAACTGTTTATATAATAAATTTTAAATAATAAATCAGTTCAATTTTTTTACATTATATCTTATTCTTTTCGCTCTTACTATTTTTTAGAAGTTACTATTTATTGAACTAAACTTGAGGAAATTAGATGTTATTTTTTGTTGTAAATTTGAACTTTGAATTTTTCATTTCATAAAATAAAATAAAATTTGAACAATATTTTATTTTATTAATTAATATGATTAAATTTTATTTTTTTTTAAATAAATTACATTTTTCACTTATTTAACTAAATTTAAAAATTAAATTTATTTCTTATTTTTATTTATAATAATAGTTTACTTTTATTTCATTTAAATTTAATGAAAAATTCTATAGTTACTGAATTTTTTAATTACTTTTATTTTACTTTATTTTCGTTACCATAGAATGAAGATATAAATTTCATCATCTAATGTTGGTTATTGATAAAATATATATTACTTTGTAAAAAATAAAATAATGATAAAATGCATCTCCATTTAATAATATTTAATACTTTTCCTCAAATTTAAATTAATAAGTGAAAAAAATACATTTTTAATATTGAAAAAATAAAATATATATACTTAAGTCAATTTTTTTTAATTATGAAAATTTAATGTGCATGTAAGCTCATCGAGACAATTAATAAGTCAATTTCCTACTATTTAAAATAAGATATACAAAAAATTTGAATTTACTAAATCAATGGTACCTTAACTTTGTCATATATTTCATTTTAATACTAAATTTTTAATTTTTTTTTTAATTACTGAAGTTCTAATTTTTTAGGTTAAAGTACCTCAAACTTATCTAATCAAATTTATCATATGTGACAACTAAAATAAGAATATTTTTAATATATTCGTCACGTAAGTATCTCATTAAGCAGCCTAATCATCTTGTGGGCTTTAAAAATAAAATTTAGCATACATATAAACCCTAATAAAATGACAAAACTATAAAATTCTAAGATTCACAAGATGATTAGACTGTTTAATGGGATATTTACATGATAAATATATTCGCAAGTGTCACGTATCACGTATCTTAAATTTAATTGAATATATTGAAATTATTTTAACCTAAAAAAAAATAGAACTCCATTAACTAAAAGTAAATAAATTAAAAATCTAATAGCAAAATGAAAGACAAGAGTTAATGCAATAAATTTCAAAAAATTTAATTAGTAAAATTGCTAGAGACACAATAATATTAAATATTAAAAACTTAAACATTTTATGCCTTTTTCAATTATATGAATTAAAAGACAATTAACTGAAAATATTGTTCCAAAAAAAAGAAAATATTAATTAAAAATATAATTTTTTTTTTTTGTTTAGAGGCTCAACCACCTGTCAACTTTATTTGAACTTAAAACCAGGATAATATTTAATATTTAATATTTAATATTATCCTGCCTAAGAATGCACCGGTGACTGTTCGTACTCCACCGGCCCCTTCCATTTGCAAAAAAAAAATAAAATCTCAAGAAAAACAAAAATGAAAATGAAATATCAAAGAGAAATAAAAAAAACATCATGAAAGTGAAATTCAGAACTAATTGAGAGATATATGATCCACACATACCTTGGCATGTTGAGGTTCAGAAGGATCAAGATAAACAGAAGTCCTGATATTACCGGTGAACTTAAGACTGGGCATGAAATCACCGACAAGAACATTTTTTTTCTCAACCACATCCAAATCTAACAGATGGGCAAAGGACTTGCAATCAAGAACAGCAACAACATTCGGATTTACTCCTGTAAACAGTGGAAATGTCGGCGGCATGTTCGTCCTGAAAACTGTTGATTTGTACTTGTCTATTCGTTTCCTGAAGAAAGTTTCAGGGCCTTGAAACCAGAAGTAGTCTAGCCTATCTGAAATGGGTCCGAGCAATGGCCACCCGTATGATCCGGGAATTGTACGGAGAGGCAGAGATGGCGATGGTTGAGCAGTACCCGCAGTTGACAGCGTCTGTACGGACGACGGCGGTGAGGAGGAGGAGGAGGAGGAGGAGGAGGAAGAGGAAGAGGAGGACATGGTCGGTGAGACGTTCATCATTTTGGTAATCATGGAAGCCATTTTCGATAGAGTTTTTCCCTTTTTTTTTTTTTAAAAAAAAATTTTGGGTACTGAAATATTGTGATTTATTTTAGGTGTGATTTGAGAAGTGATAATTATTTCAAAAAAAAAATTTTGAGAAGTGATAAGGTGAAATGTTAAAAAAGGACCCACTGGAAGTGGAGATTATTAAGAGAGAGAGAGAGAGAGGAGAGGTGTGTGTCTTTTAGCAAGTACAAATAGAATGGAGGGACAATGAATGTATAAGTCCTACAAATTGTTAAAATTGTGATAAGTTTTATTTTTTTTTTTAAATTAGTTCTAGAAGTATTTAAAATATTTTATGATAATTCATTTTTATTTAGGGGAGAGTAAAATTTGGCCGAGCAGAATTAAAGGGTTGAAAGAAGTGAAATCGGACTAAAGCAGGTTCAGACATTATGGATCGAGGAGAATTGGATTTGTGATATCGGATCAAGGGAGGATGTTGGCTATCCGACCCACCCGAATTTTCGACAAATCCTAAATAATACTACGCCGTTTTATATATGTATAAATATATAATATACCTAACCCTAAATAAATATCACTCATTTCTCTCGATTCTTCTACGCCGTTCCTATATTTTTCTCTCAAGAAAACCCTAGTTCCCTTCCCTTCTCTTCCCCTCAGCCGCCTCCCCTTCCCTTGAAACCCTAATCTTCTCCTTCAAATCCTTATTTTGTAAGCCTACTTCTCTCGTCTGTGTCTAGGTCTCTCTTTCGATAGTGATCTCTAAGCCTCTCGGTCTAAAGGATGTCTCATTTGCACTGATTTTGCTTTCGATTTTCTTATTGTTTGCTTAGTAATAGAATGGTGATGATGGAGATCTCAAACAGATCTACAACATGCATGTGTTCGAAACTTGATGTCAATATACAAAATCGATTATTTCTTGATTTTTAACCATGCATGTCCATTATTAACATGAACTGGTAAAATTTTTGTGATTTTTATGATTATTTGAATGTTTATTGTAAATATTGTTTATATTTAACTTATTTTGTTGGTTTTTATTTTATTTTATGGAAGCTGATGATGCATGCAATGAAGTTTATGTTGAAAAATAGGTGAAAGCTTCCTTGCGTTGTCCCGATCTGTGTTGTTTAAGTAACATCTCCTTGCTTTTGTTCCGATCTGTGTAGTCTGAGGAAGATCTCTTTGCTTTCTTTTAATCTGTGTGTTGCCTAAGCAGGATCTCCTAACTTTTCTGTCATTGTATTCATTTCCAAAAAATATAAGGTATATTCCTGAATTTTTTCTTGATTTGTTGTAATTAAATGTTTGTTGTTTATTTGATTTTAAAAAATTTTATTTCACAATGTTGGTCTGTTTTGGTTGCTAGGAATTTTTATTTTACTATTTTAATATAATTTTAATTTAAATCTATTTTAAGATTTCATTTAATTTAATAAACTCTAAATGAAAAATTATTGTAATTTTAATATTTAATTTTAGTTTTATTATTTTCATAGCTGAATTATTTGAATGGAGATGATTTATATTTAGATTATATTTATTAATGAATTTATATTTGATATATATTATATTCTATTTAATTTAATAAACCCTAAATGAAAAATTATTGTAATTTTAATAATTAATTTTAGTCTTATTAATTTTTTATCTGAATTATTTGAATGGAGATGATTTATATTTAGGTTATTTTTATTAATGAATTTCAATTTAATATATGTTATATTTATTTATATATAATATACTTATTGTTTCTATTGGTGCTGATGTGTTATGTGATTTGCGTTGTAGGATGGATGTTGGGAATCCGAGTAGCAATCAAACTGTTGCTGCTGGTGTTGTCCCTGATGCTGAATCACAAAATGAGGTGGAAGCAAATAAAGTAGATTCTGCTACTACTAAGAAGAATGATGGTGCTACTAAAAGGAAAGAGACTGAATCTAGATCGAGGGCTTGGGAGCACTTTGAGAAGATTAAAGATGGTAAAGGCATTACACAAAAAGCTAAGTGTATTTATTGTTCTACTAAGTTTGGTGCTAACTCAAAAATACATGGCACATCTTCAACGAGGAATCACATGTTATAATGCAAAAAAATGCCACATAGCAAAGACTCTAGACAAGCCCTTTCAACCTTTAAACCTGATGGGGTAGTAGCAAATGGAAATGAACCTCTAGGCTTAGTTGGCACTTAGAAATTTGATCAAGAGCTAATTAGGACTGCACTTGCTAAAATGATAGTAATTGATGAGTTGCCTTTCAAGTTTATTGAAAGGGAGGGGTTTAAAAACTTTGTTTCTGCAGCATGTCCTAAGTTTAAGATCCCCTCAAAGTGGACAGTTAGTAGGGACTATTTTGGTTCTTATGTGGATGAAAGAATTAAAATGAAAATTTTTTTAAAGAACATTCTCAAAGGGTCAGCCTGACCACTGATTCCTGGACTTCTATCCACAGAATCAATTATATGTGCATTACAGCACATTTCATTGATGATGAGTGGAGGCTACACAAGAAAATTATATCATTTGTCCCTGTTTCTTCACATAGAGGGGAGTACATAGCCAAAGCTTTAGAAAGCTGCTTACTTGAGTGGGGTTTAATGAATATTTTTAGTGTGACAGTAGACAATGCCTCATCAACAAACACAGTAATTTCTTATTTTAAAAAGAAATTGCTGACTTGGAGTGTGAGCTCAGTTAGATCAAAGTATGTCCATATGAGCTGCTTTGCACATATTCTTAATCTGGTAGTTAATGAGGGTTTGAAAGATGCTAACCTAGCAATTAAAAGGGTGAGGAAAGTTGTTAGGTATGTTAGAAACTCCCTTACTAGACAGAAAAAATTTTGGGAATACAGTGACTCGGTAGGTGTTGATTGCAAATCAAGTTTGTCACTTGATGTTCCCACTAGGCGGAACTCAACATACTTGATGTTAAGGACTGCATATAGTTATGAAAAGTCATTTCAGGTTTTTGAAGAACAAGAATTCAGTTTTAGGGCATATTTGGGTGAGAATGTGCCTAGTTTTGAGGATTGGCAAATAGTGAAACAGTATGTGAATTTTCTTCAGCATTTCTATGAATTGACTTTGAGAATTTCAGGTTCAAAATATATTACTGCTAATTTATTTTTTACTAAAATTTCAGACCTTTTCTGCAAGCTAAATGAATTTCAAAACTCATTTGATTTGCATGTAAGACATATGGGATTTAGCATGAAGTTCAACTTTGACAATTATTAGGGTGACCTGTAAAAAATGAACATGCTAATTTTCATTGCCAACATTCTTGATCCTAGGGAAAAATTGAATTCATGGGATTCTCTTTAAATGCAATTTATGGAGAATTACAAGGTGGAAGCTTATTCAACACTGTCAAATATGCCCTATATGAACTTTTTGAAGATTATGTTGCCTTTTACAAACCTGTCAATGCATCTGCTTCTCAAAGTTGCTTGTCTGATTCAGGAACTCTTAGCCAATCTGATTCTGGTATTGGTGTAACTGCTTCTGTTTTGTTTTAAAAGCCATGTTTAAGAAATAGAAAATGGAAGAGGGTTTAGGTGGAAGCAAAAAGAGTGATCTTGATTTATATCTAAATGAAGTAATTGTTGAAGAAGATGGGAACTTTGATGTATTGAGGTGGTGGAAATTGAACTCAAAGAGACTCCCAATTCTCTCTAAACTTGCTCATGATGTTTTGGCTATTCCCATCTCAACTGTTGCTTCTGAAAGTGCTTTTAGTACAAGTGGGAGAGTACTTGATGCCTTGAGGAGTTCACTGACTCCAAAGATTATGGAAGCACTAATTTGCACATCTGATTGGCTAAGACAAGGTAGTAAGCCTGTTTCAGTTGAAGAAGCAATTGAGAAGTTAGAGAACTTTGAGAAAGGTATTAAGCCTGTTTTTTAATCACTTTTTGCTATATTTTTTTAATTTATCAACAATTACTAATACTTGTTTTGTATTTTTTGTGCTTCAAAGCTACCAGCAGTTGGTGTTGGGCCAACTATAATACCAGCCTCAGCCACATCTTAATTCCTAACTGATTTTGCTTGCACATTTTGCAAACCTATATTTGAGTAAATATGCTAACTATACTGGTTGCTTATGATTCTATTTGCTGCCTGTGCCTGTGAATATTTTATACTTGACCAGGTTGCCTAAATGTGACCTCCACTGATAAGCATGAATTGCAAGTTGTTCACAGTGTTGCTGTTGCATTCAGTTTTTGTTTGAATGTGACCTCCACTGCATGAGCATTGATTGCATATTGTTCACAGTGTTGCTATTGCATTCGTTGTTTGTTTTTGAGGCTATAATGATTACTTCCACTCATATTAAACTGAGTCACTAAGTGAATGCTCTTTGCTTAAGTTTCCTTGGTAGCTTATTTTAATTATAGCTACTGGAAATGTGGCTGCATCTGCATTTTCTTTAACATTACTTCATTTACGAATATGAGCCTCCCCTAGTCTCTCTAACTTTTTTTTGCAACATGTTCACTTTTGAATTGTTAGCAATTGATCAAGGAAATATTGATGTGGACTGGAGACTTGTTGCCTGCAGGAGATAACTTATTTTTGTTTAATGCTTTCATTCACATCTCTTTGGTTTTTTTTTTTTTTATGTATGTTTATTATATGAGATGAGTTGATGATGAGGCTTCCACCTCTGTTACTTATATAATTCAAGTACTAGATGGTTTTTAAAGTTGCTTTGGTGGCATTGTTGTTGTTGCTAGAAACTTTGTTAACCATTCTGTTGTTGATTTAAAAAACATTCTCTAAAACTCATCTCATTTTTATTAGATTTTAACATTTGTGATTTTAGTTTAACCGATCTGTTTATTTTTAATTTTTGCAGGAATGAAGGAATCCTAGTATTTTTTGGATGGACTCCTATTCTTTTTGCCTATTTGTTGACTGAAAAATGCACAGCTTAGTACACTAAACCTATAAACTGTATAGCATATTCAGAATAGGAGTAAAAACAAAGTGATTTTGTAAGTAGAAATGAAGTGGTTTTGTAATTATTTGATCAAATAGATAGATTATCTTCTTATTATGTAAATTTATAATTATGTTTATATTAGGCCTTCATTTAAATGGGCATGTAAAACATTAACCATGGACAAAGCCCATTATATAATGAAAATTAAGTAATTTTGCTTTTTGGGCTTATTTTTAATAGGTTGAATCAACCCGAGCCCATCCGAAAAAATTGAACTGAATAACCCGATATTTCAGTTAACCGATCCGTCGGTTTTATATCCAAAATTTACACGGTTTGGCTTGTCCATACCCAAAACTGAAACCTTTTGGAACCATAATTTCCAACCCACACCGAACTAACCCGCCTGATGCTCAGCCCTACTTCTATTATCTCAAATGGAATGGACTGATGTGGCAATTAGACCCCACCTAATGAATTGATGTGTGCAGTCAACTCATCAATGATACTGAACCCACAAGTCCTAGAAGTTATCCAAATTTTCAATTAAATCCTAAATTCTTTCCCTCCTAATTAACATGAAACAAAATCATTATACAATATTCTCAAGTGATTCTTTCTTTTCACTTTTATTGTTCTTATTATTGCACAATCTTCTAAAAAATTATCTTTGTTTCAAACATCACGAATCATCATCAATATACATTAAAAAATCTTCCAAAAAATTACAGAATCT
>CATIWM010459998.1:0-17265 GCA_949671775.1 Mallotus repandus
TTTTGTAATGCATTCAAGACTTCCATTACCATTTTATAATGAAAAATACAATCCGTTACAAATAATTAATATAATAATTAAAAATAGAAAATTGGACAATATTTTGCAACGCATTCAAGACTTCCATTACCATTTTATAATGAAATTTATAACAACTTGTATCCATTACAAAATTTATAACTGCTACAAATTTATAACAACTTGTATCCATTACAAATTTATAACTGCTACATCCGTTACAAATTTGTTAGAAATATTTCGCACCATAGTAGCGGCTCTTTTTGTTCAGATATAGTAACAAAAAAATTTCTGTTGCAAAAATCCATTACAAATATGGTTACAAATCCGTTATAATTTCTATTTTTTTACGGATCTTCTGCTATTATAAGAAATTTATTACTGATTTATTGTTTCGTTACAAATCCGTTACAAAGTTGTTACAATATTGTAAATAACTTAATTTATTATAAATATCTGTTACAAAATAGGCTTTTTCTTATAGTTATATGCTTTCAAAATTAGACATCATCATAAAGCAATAATCAATGTATCCATCCATGAAACAAATTGTTCACCAAACTGATTATAAAGTCCATCAAATCAATATGAATATCATGGCTAGACTATCTAATTCATAATGATCGATGAACGATAGACAAAAAGATTACAAGGCCATATATGTAATATTAACACTTGTTATATTAATTATCAAAATATTGCAAAACAAAATCCTGAATTCTGTTTGGTTTAGGGTAAATTCTATGAACGGCATCAAAACTTTGCACTTGATTACAAAATGGTACTATAACTTCAATTTGTATCTTTTTGGTTCATTAACTTCAATTTTAATTTCATCAGGATGTTTGTTACAAAAATCTAGCCAATTTTGATGATGTGGCCACCAGAATTGCCATGTCATATGCCACATCAGAAGCCACGTCAGCCAAATCAGAAGCTACTTGTTGAGTCACGCTGACATGGCTTCTGATGTGGCATATGACATGGCACTTCTGGTGGCCACATCATCAAAATTGGCCAGATTTTTATGGGTGATATCTCGGTGAAACTAAAATTGAAGTTAAGGAACTAAAAATATACAAATTGAAGTTATGGTAATATTTTGTAATCAAGTGCAAAGTTTTGATACCGTTCATAGAATTTACCCGTTTAGTTTACATATTTATCAACTTCTTTACAAACTACAGTTGAAATCTAACCTATACTAGTAAAGAGTCATTCAACAAATCTCGATGATCGAAAGACACGGTGAAGATGCATTCTTTCTTAAACTTAGTAATAAAGCACACCTTCAAAGTTGAAGTTTTCAAAATCCTTGTTCATTCCTTTCTTATGGGTTTTGGTCTTTCCTCTATTTTAATGGGTCTTGAAATCACTTGACATCCTTCTATTTTGATGGGTCTTGTTGGTGCCAAACTGAGATATTTCTCCTCTAGAGGTAAGGGCAAATTCCAGCAGACATGAAAGGTTTTCTTACTCTTTGGATTTCCAAGAATCTTGAAGACTTTGGCAGAAAGTTTGTGATACAGACAGATAGCCCTACGGTATATGGAGTGAATGGATAATGAAAAAATGGTTAGCGTGCACAATAGTGCTTAAAAAGGTCATAACTTTTGACTTCGGATGAATTACGGGATCCACAGCATATCATATCGAAACGTATTTAGAGTCTATATGGACAATCTAATTTACCCATTGCAACCCATTTTCAGGCCCAAATTCGACTGTTTAAAGCCTCTTTTTGGGCTTCGAAGTTTTGTGTTTGTTTTTTTATCATTTTAGTATTTTGTTTGGCCTTTTTGTCCATTTCCTTTTAGAGTTTTTTCTTGAGCACTATTTATTCATCTTGTTATGTTTGAAAGCCAATTTTTGATCATTTCTAATACAGATTTCTATTTTCCAATTTTTGGTATTTGTATGAATCAAAGACAACATATTATAAAAGGTTGAATTTTTTACATGCTTATTTGAATCTACAGATTTTTAATAGTTATCCTTTTTATTTATAGCTTCCGCTATGTCAGTTCATAAACTCCTTTGGCGACTGTAGACTAGTGATTTTTAGGATGGATCAGTTCGTTCATTCGATGAAAATGTCTCATTATAGACTCTATAGGGGAAGCATAATCAATGCTAAGAACCTGATACCAATTGATCTTTCTAAAAGAATTCTTGAAAAGACAACATAATGAATTCTATAAGTTGTAGTATAATGATGTAGAATGCCATTACCAAAATATAGATCTAGCATCAAAGCAAGTTTAGTGGTTTGGTATGCCATCTGAAAGCGGTTTTCAAAGAAGTGGTCTTTAGCAATCTCGATCAAACCTTCGGTCATTGTTAATAGAAAAGATAAACTAGGTTTTGAGATAGAAATCTTGGATAGGGTCTTAAGTTTGTGGGTTCAAAGTGAGGAAGATGGTATTGTATCGTAGGTTTTGAGTTAGTGGGTTCAAACTCTACAAGTATTGTTGCTTACTTGCTATTATTAAAATAATATCATAATTTCCTAGATTAAGTAGGATTTGTAAATGTAAAAGGATAGAGAACTTAAGTAATTAATTTAATATCAATCCTCAATTAAACTTAAGTAGAATAAATAGTAGGTTCATATTTTTTTTGTCTAAACTACTAGTATTTAGAGTCTACTGGACTCTTATGAATTTGCTCTGACCTGGGTAGGACTATAAAGACGATAAAGGTCTTCTAATAATTAATTTAATGCGGCTGCATATACCAAAACTTGAACTTGAAACCTTGCTTAATAACTCAAATTATTTATTAATAGAAAATTAGAGGAATTGAACAATAACTCTTTTAACTCAAGTTAATTTGAGACCCATAACTCTCAACTCCATAATTCTATGTGTTTTAATTATGAGAAATGTTTAATGTGACAGATAGCGATCTGAATAGTGTGTTTTATTTTTGAATAGTGTGTTGTTAATTATGAGTTTGTGACATTTTCAGTAACTTGTTATTTCCTATTGCATTTGTTCTATGCATCATGGATGTAAAAGTAAAAGTTTTATTATTATTATTAGGATAATGAGTGACAAAAAACAGTTTCTTCTAGGGGAAGGACAATTACCTCCTCGCCTTAATTTTTTTAATTACATTATTAAAAAATAAAAAAATATTTACAAGTTATAAATGTTTAATTTATTATACAACTAGTTTACCCCAGTTCACTATAATTTTTAAATTCCAAAAAAATTAAAACTTCAAAAAATAAAATTTAAACTGGGAGCAATATTGGAATTACACCCAAATTTTTTTATCTTTTTTAGATCGTGGTCCGCAATACGTGTCAACGCCCTTATTATTATTATTATTATTATCTTCTTAGAGGGTGCCTACAAGGTACAAACCTCCTTTCATTATAAAACATTGGGAAATTAAACGAAAGTCAATAAGTTTGAATTTGTTAATTTGAAGATTTATTAATCATTATAGAACAATTCTGTGCAGCCTTTATCCCTAGGGCATTTTAGATTGTTTATTTACCCTATATAATAACCCAAATGAGAAAAATAAAACTTCAAAGTTCAGAAATAAACAGAAGTAATTATTTAGCTAAGGAACCTCGGATCAGTCATCCAGTAGTAATTAAAATTCTGATACACCTTTTTCTTTTGCAACTATTCACTAATGTATACATCTATTGAACATTTCATGCAACTGGGCATGGATTACTTGAATTCAAAACTAAAGCAAACAATTATTTAGTTATCAAGTAATGACAACATATTTATATTTCTTGAACATTTATAATGATTAAGGTGCAATTGGGACAATAACATCCATAGTTCAATAGAAAATAACCCAAGAAATTGTGAATCAAGAAGCCACCAAACAAATATGGGCACCATGCATTGAGAAAGCCACTTTCACTTGTAATAAAACACATTCAAATTACATACAAGCAAACAATATCAGAGGTGTAAATATAGTTGGACTAACTTATTGTGCCTAAGCAGGACTTGCAACCTTCCTTGTTCAAATAGCCTACACAAGCTCAAAGCAAATCTGAATCTGACATAAGAATATTTATTGATAGGAAAATGATTGATGTTGCGGTCGTGACAGTAACAGTGTTGTTGCTACCCCACGAAATGACAAAAAAACACATCTTCTCAATTGATAGAGCCCTTGTGCAAAGATGAATTTAAAAAAAAAATTATCCTATAGCGTGTTGCAACCCATTACACCTACCGTTGTCCTTTTGAATATTGTACATGTTTGCATGTATGTTTTTGCATAACAAGTATTCAATGAATTCCTTGAAATATGCAGTGTCTTATGACTTCAAGAATCCTTTAGAGAAAGATATTAGAACTAAGAAAGTGTTCTCTCAAACTTCTTACAGCCTCTAAAGGTTTGAGTATATCAGAACAGTTAAGATTAACCTTCTTCTAAACAGTAAAAATGAATGCTCTCTCATGGAATGTACAGGGCATCGACAACAAGACTGCACCCATGTATCTTTGAGACTTAGTATGGAAATACAAACCAGATCTTGTATTTCTCATAGAGACTAAGATCGAACAAGCAAGAATGAAGGAACTCCAAAAGCATAACAAATTTCTCTACGGAGAGTACATCAATCCGGTCTGCAATGCTGGTGGGTTAGTGATCTCGTGGATAGAGGAATACAACATCCATATAATGAAAAAAAATAAGAACTTCATCGATGTAAAAGTACAGGGCCGAGACTCCTGGTTCTTCACAAGATTCTATGGAGCCCTAGAGAAATGAGAAAGAGGAAGAGTGCTCAACGAACTCCGAATCGCTACCACAGGCAGATCTAACCCATGGCTCATTGCAGGGGACTTTAATATGTACAACAACTCAGATGACAAACTAGGAGGTGCCTGCTACTACTAGTCTCAAGGATCCCTTCTCACAAACTTTATGAATCAAGCCAATTTATTTAATCTAGAATTAAAAGGTAACTGTTTCACATGGAATAACGAAAAAACTGGAGATGCAAATATCCTAGCAAGATTGGATAGAGCAGTATCAAACTCAAAATGGAGAGCAATTTATGAGAATGCCCATGTGATTCATGAAAGGTTCAGTGCTTCTGACCACCGTCCTCTTGTAATCCGCCTAAATTGGAAGTCTCAACCCATAAGGAAAGCTTTCAAATACGAGTTAAAATGGGACAAAGAAGCAAGCTGCAAGGAAACCATCAAAAAAGTGTGGGGGAAGGACCAGTGCAGAAGAATAAAATGGAATCTGAGGCAAAAACTTAGTGAGTGTTTTAGAGAATTGCAAGAATGGAGCAGAATACATTACAGAAACTCTAAAAGGAAGATAGAATCAACAAAGAGAAGGATTAATGACTTACAAGGGGAAGAGTTCTCAGAAAAAATTATAAAAAAGCAACTCAATGGCCCATGGAATGAGGAAGAGTTGTACTGGATACAAAGGTCTAGAATTGATTGGCTCAAAGAAGGCGATAAAAATTCTCAATTTTTCCACATGACAACTATCCAAAGAAGAAGGGGAAAAACAGGGTACTGAGATTGCGCAATTAGGTTGGGGAATGGTTAAACTTCTATTAAGAGAGAAATCACCGATTTCTTTCAAAAACTCTATAGCTCATAACAGAATGTGGTGAACTAGGAGGTTGTTGAGTTAATCCCAGGTGTTGTTACAGATCAAATGAACGAGAGTCTCTTAGCACCAATAACATAACTTGAAGTGAAAAATGCAGTCTTCCAAATAGGTCGGCTAAAATCCCCGGTGCCAGATGGATACCCAGGTATATTTTTCCAAACTCATTAGGACATAGCGAAGCATGAAGTGATTGACTTGGTGAGAGATTCATTTTCTACTGGCAAACTAAATTCTACCATGAACCAAACTCTCATCTCACTACTTCCCAAAGTAAAGAGTCCAGAAAAAGTAGCAAACTTCAGACCAATAATACATAAAAAACTAGCTAATCAGCTCAGGAAATGGTTAGATAAAATCATCAGCCCCCAACAGACGGCTTTTGTCTCAGGTAGAAGCATCTAAGAAAGTGTGATCATCACCCACGAAGCAATCCATGGGATGAAAAGAAGCAGTAAATCAAATGAGAACATAATGGTAATCAAAATGGATATGGAGAAGGCCTACGATAGGATTAATTGGAGTTTTGTGGAACTCATTTTACTCAGATTGGGGTTCAACAGCAGATGGGTCCAATTGATTATGAGTTGTATAGCAACTGTCAATTTTATGGTGATCATCAATGGAGAAAAACAGAATTTTTCTCTCCCAGCAGGGGCCTCAGATAAGGAGATCCCCTCCCCCTTACATACTTATCCTAGTGGTAGATGTGCTTTCAAGGTTACTGAATAAAAAAGCCACAGAAAGAGCTATTAAAGGATATAAGATCAACCGAAGATGTGAAGCTGTCACCCACGTTTAATTCGCAGATGATACCATGCTCTCTGGGAAAGAAAATAAAACAGAAGCTATAGGTCTGAAATAGATTCTCCAATCCTACTGCTCAGCATTGGGATAAAAAATTAATCTAAGCAAGTCAGGTATCTATTTTAGCCACACTACTTCATTTAATATTAGAAGTGAAATTACAGACATCTTGCAAATTAGGGAATCAAAATCACTTGCCAAATACCTCAGAGTTCCTGCAAATTGGGGAAAATCTAAGAAGGACTTGTGCAATTATCTGATTAAAAGAGTGGTGCAGCGTATTCAGTGGTGAAAAGTAAAATATTTATCCCTGGTAGGCTGTGATGTTCTTATGAAAGCCGTCCTATAAGCCATCCCATCCTTCATCATGATGGCTTTCAAAGTTCCAACTTCGGTCACCATGAAGATAATAACTAATATGTAAATTTTGGTGGGCACAAGATGAAGAAAAATAAAAAATAAAAATCCATTAGGTGGAATGGAACAAACTAACCCACAACAAGAGAGAAGGGGATCTAGGCTTCAGAGAAATGGAACTTTTTAACAAAGCCCTGCTTGCTAAACAATATTGGAGAATTCTGAATAACTCTCATCTCCAAAGCTCTAAACTATTGAGAGGTATTTATTTTCCCCACTCATCCCTTCTAAAAGTTAAAAAGGGCAATAGGCCTTCTTGGATATGGAGTAGCCTTCATTTATGTATTGAGGTCCTTAAGGAAGGCTGCTGTGAGCAACCGGGCGGGGGCCTTCCCTCTCTCGTGGGAAGGCTTTTGAGGTGTTTTTCTGATTTCGAGGGACATGACAACTTTTCCTGATAGGACATCCATTCTGTTTACGGGACAAGGACAAATGATTGGTCTCAAGGGGATGCAAGATGCTTTGTGTTTAGAGTCGCCACCTGACTTTTAGAAAACTAGGAAAAGATGAAAGGGATGATATCGAGTCACTCAACGAGTATCATCCCCAGCAGAGGTTCTAAGCTTGAGAGATCTCATTTACTTTTTGGCTATTTCTCATTATAACTCAATATACGGCTACCGCGAAACCCTAGTTTTGGTAATGAGAGTTGATATATACACATTCACACAAGCACATTGATAATAACAAAAAATACAAGAAATTCAGCATGATTATTTACAAGGCTTTCCTCATAAATACATTTGAAAAAGAGGAAGAGGATTGCAGAAAGGTAAATCTAGTCTTGATCTAGAAAACACCTGCAAGATAGAGGTTAACATAACTATGTGCAATTCCATCTATTCATCCACTCGGATAGTAGATAAGCACAAGGCATCATGAATGATTATATAGATGCACGCAGTTCATGCTTTTGCAGGAATTATTATAAAGCATTTCTAAATGATAAGATAAATAATAATGATGATTGCATCATTGGACCATAATATCGAAGCTTTAGCTTAGATAAGTTGGCTTTTCATGTTTATTGAATGTATATTGATGCAAAATTATAGTTTATTATGAGCAAAACAAACTAGAGAATCGGCATGCAAATTTTCAGTCTCATCACATAATCACAACAGATTCTCAACTGCTGGCGGTAATAAAGTAAAATGCTAGACAATAAAATAAATATGTAAAAATGATTATTTGGTCCTCAGATTCGACTGAGCTTGTTTGGTGTTTTTGAAGCTTTAACTTCGTTGAATTTTCAAGTTGTCCTCGTTGAGAGGTTGAAAATGACATGTGTAATGTAAATTCGTATACCTTTGAAGCATGCTTTAACAAAGATGGGGGTAGGTGGTTCAAAAGCGGTCTAAAAAATCCTACGAAAATGCAGTGGGTGAGCTAAAAGTGTGTAAATTGGGACTCCTGAGTCTTCAATTCTATAGTTTTTTAATGTATATAGGCCCCCCCTCAAAATGGGAGGTAAAGACCCATATTTATAGCAAAAAGAGTCAAAAAAATATGTGATCACACGTCCCAAAGTGCATGTGTGCGTGCTTTTACACGTGTGCATATGTATCGAGGCATGTGATCATATTGTTATCGCGTGATCACGCTTCTGGTGTCCATGATCATGCATAAGGGGCGCATGATCATGCACTCTTACACATGTCACGCGGCCTTCCCGGGCTCCAATCGCGCTATTCTGGGGATACTTTTCCAGGTTTTGGGACCTTTCAAACACATTTTCGACATCTGTTTTATCAAAATCGGCTTTTAATTTCATGAAGTGGGACTCCAGTCTTATAAAATGAACACAGGTATGATGAGTTACTCTTTTTGAGTAACAATTGCTTGAAATGAGCGACTTACCACTCTGATAATTCATAATTTATAAAATTGGGGTGTGACTTAATGATTCAGAAGTAGATTTTGCTCTCTAAAGGCTTGGTTCAATTTTTTCAGACTCACGACATGCTCTAGAGGCAGTACGAATGAACAGACACTTGTCATATTTAGAGGGATATTTTCATCATTGGACCTTTTTGGGGACAGTCAAAATTAGATGTATAAGAGTTACCTCCTACTTCATATGTGTTGTATAGTCTTCTAGTACTGATGTCAATACATATGAAGCAATGCAGAGATACAAAAGAACCATTTTTAGGAAGAGGTACTCACCTGATGGTGTGTCATTTAGTCTTTTGACATCAGGCCCACCATTGTTAATGTTGTTTCTTTTGGTTGGTGGAGTCATCGCCTATTTGTGTGCTTTTGTAATCCCCTTAGGTGGGGTGAGATGATGCTTTCATAACCTCCTTAAGCGTTAAGCAAATGAAGATGCTACTATAACCTACTGAGGTGTCAAGTAGATGAAAATGCCACTATAACCTTCTAAGGTGCCAAGCAGATGAAGATGCTACCAAAACCTACTGAGGTGTCAAATAAATGAAGATGCTACTATAGCCTTTTGAGGCATCAAGCAGATGAAAATGCTACTATAACCTACTGAGGTGTCAAGCAATGAAAATGCTATTATAACCTTCTAAAAATGCTACTATAACCTTTTAAGGTGTCAAGCAAATGAAGATACTATTATAACCTTCTGAGGTGTCAAGCAAATGAAAATGCTACTATAACCTTATGAGGTGTTAATCAGATGAAGATGCTACTATAACCTACTGAGGTGTCAAGCAAATGAAGATGCTACTATAACCTTCTAAGGTGTCAAGCAGATGAAAATGCTACTATAACCTACTAAGGTGTCAAGTAATGAAAATGCTATTATAACCTTCTTAGGTTTCAAGCAATGAAAAAGCTACTATAACCTTCTAAGTTGTCAAACAAATGAAGATGCTACTATAACCTTCCGAGGTGTCAAGCAGATGAAAATGCTATTATAACCTTCTAAGGTGTCAAGCAAATGGAAATGCTGCTATAACCTATTAAGGTGTCAAGTATATGCTACTATAACCTATTAAGGTGTTAAGTAGATGAAAATGCTACTATAACCTACTGAGGTGTCAAGCAGATAAAGATGCTACCATAACCTAGTGAGGTGTCAAGCAAATGGAGGTGCTACTATAACCTATTGAGGTGTCAAGCAAATGAAAATGCTAATAAGCAGATGAATATTCTACTAAGTAGTGAAAATGCTTCTAAGCAGATAAAATGCTTCTGAACTGTGAAAAATGCTACTAAGCAAATAAAATGCTTCTAAGCAGTGAAAATACTACTAAGTGGTGAAAATGCAATTGAGCAAATAAAAATACTACTGAGCAGTGATGATACAATAATAATGCAGTGATGATGTCATCATTTATTGTGTTTCGAGCATGATTTTATGATGTGATAATGTGATAATTACATATGCAATATGCTTATGTCATTTATGCTTCATCTTTCTATTTTAATGAATAATGATATGATTTTCTGAGACAGTGATGTCAGATCCAGTGTCCTAAAACATTCAATGCTCGTGTTTGCGCGATTCGTGTGAGTTCTTTATGCATTTTTTTTAGTAAAATGTAAATTTGAAACCCTAGGAGTGTGTGTACAGAGGTCTCGGTGTGTGAGTGTGTGAGTTTTGGAGTGCGTGAGGGTCAAAAAAGCGCATGATCACGTGCCTAGGGTGCATGATCATGCGTTCCTACTAGCGCATGGTCATGCGCTCTGAGGCATGTCCGACATCTTTAAATTGAACTCGTTTTTGAGTTCGGGATGGTTTTTACCTATTTTTTCAACCTTCTATGAGCCCTCTTTGAGTTTTCTGACACTTTTCTTCTGTTTTCTTCTTCTATTATTGTTCTGTTACTCCGTGTAGTGCAGAAATTATGGACTTCCCTCCTATTCCTGATAATCTCTCTGATTTAGGCAGTGTGGGCACTGCTTCCTTTTCTTTTGATAACTTTGTTTTAGAGGATGAGGTGATTTTTTGATAGATTAGTACAGGAACTTCTTTTACTGCTGGAGTTACAAAGGCTGTTGGGACCAGTGGTGGAGCCTTTTCTCATCCACCTCAACTTTCTAGAGGAGATCCAATTTTTGTTGTCATAGCTTAGAGACCAATGCTTGGACTATTCATCGTTATCCGGTTAGTTCACTTACTTAGTCATTGTTCATCCCTTTCTGTGATAGCTCCTGTTGTAGTTTTACTTACTTAGCTTTTGTCGTTTGCTTACTTAGCACTTGTTGTAGCTCTAGTTGTCTGCTTCAATACTTGTTGTATGTGTTGCTCTGGTTGTAGCTCTTGTTGTTTGATTTCAGTACTCGCTGTCTGTATAGCTCTAACTGTCTATATAGCTCTAGCTATCTAATTTTACTATCTGTGTAGCTCTAGCCGTCTGATTTTAGCATTCGTTGTCTATGTAGCTCTAACTATATGATTTTAGCATTTGTTGTTTGTATAGCTTTAGCTGTTTGATTTTAGCTCTTGATCTAGTTGTCTAATTTTAGCACTTGTTGTCTGTATAGCTGTAGCTGTCTGATTTTAGCACTTGCTATTTGTGTAGCTCTAGCTGTCTGATTTTAGCACTTGTTGTTTTTGTAGCTCTAGCTGTCTGATTTTAGTTCTTGTTGTTTGCGTAGATCTAGCTATTTGATTTTAGCATTTGCTGTTTGTATGGCTCTAGCTGTCTGATTTTAGCTCTTGTTGTCTGTGTAGCTCTAGCTGTCTGACTTTAGGTCTTACTGTTTATATAGCTCTAGCTATTTGATTTTAGCATTTACTGTTTGTGTAGCTCTAGCTATCTAATTTTAGCACTTACTGTCTACATAGCTCTAGCTGTCTGATTTTAGCTCTTACTGTCTGTATAGCTCTAGCTGTATGATTTTAGCTCTTGCTGTCTGTGTAGCTCTACTTGTAGCTCTTGCTGTTTGCGTAGCTCTAGCTATTTGATTTTAGCACTTGTTGTTTGTGTAGCTCTAGCTATCTGATTTTAGCACTTGTTGTACTGTATGTATTCTTGCAAAAATGATGAAAATAGAAGTTTTAATATCTGATGAATGTTATAACTGATTTACCTGTTGGTTGCAGCTCTCTGGGTCTATCATTTAGCTGCCTAGTAGCTTTAATAAGGTTAGCTCATACTATCAGGGCCTTCCACCGTGTGTGAAGCAGATGGTTACCGGGAAGGGCTTTGTTGGCATTATTTATGCTCTTATTTACTGCTCATATGCATCGAGTCAGGCCGCGATGTGTGCTCTTGTTGAGCGATGTATGGATACTATCCATACATTCCATTCTCCTTTCAGGGAGATGACTATCACTCGGCTTGATTTTACAGCCATTACTGAGCTGAGTTTTTTCGGGGAGCCTGTCCCTTTCAGCAGTGAGGCGTGTAGCTCTATAGTTATGAGGAATAGATGGTTGAAGGACCTGTTCAGTGTTACTGCTACTGTGAAGTCTGACTACTCCTCTTTGATCCGGTATACGCGGCTTATGGACAAAGTTAGGTTAGAGCATGATGCAGGTCAGGTTAACTCGGAGCAGTTGGCTAGGTGTTTCTTGTTCTACCTCCTTAGTACCGTTATGTTTTCGAATGCCTCCGGCACTGGCTTCTTGCAGCTGTTACCTATTTTGAGTAACTTGAGGGATCTGTCGAAGTATAGTTGGGGCACAACCGCTTTTGCTCACATATATTCTAGCCTGGATGCAGCCTATAGAGGAGGCTCGCGGATTTGTAGCTGCTTGTTCATGCTGGACATGAGTGTGGCCTCTTGTTTTTTGGATTATTTCATTTTTTAGTATTTTGATTCCTTGCTTCCTGACAAGTTTGGGCTTATGAGTTTGGGGTGCTTCCTTGTCCCACTATTGAGCACTTGCCTGAGAGTGGCTTTCCACATCTTCCACGATGGATTTGGAAGACTTCTAGTTTGATCGAGAGTCCTACAAAGGCAAGGGGTTTGTTGAGTAGGTTGGCCCACAATCAGTTATGGTGCATTTTGATTTTGCTTTCTCATTCTTTGACAATCTTTTGCTTATATGTTTCTCGAGCAGATTTGTCCCTACTGATGGATGGAGCGACAAGACTGGCCGATCAAGATGGGGGTGGCTTGGCGCCTGGCATAAAGGAGGGTCTTACTACCTGGCCTTGTCAACAATGTGTGGTACCTGGGTGAGCGAGTCTATCGCTAGTTGGATGGACTGTTCATAAGGAGAGTTCCTATTGCTCCTCCTAGAGACATATTTTGGGGTCAAGAGCTTGTTGGAGAGGAGCTCGATGGAGCTGAGAGAGGGTATCCTTTTGAGGATTTCCTAGAGGGAGCTCATGATTCTTATATGATGACTCTGGTGCCATAGTTGATTGATGTTGTGGCCAGTGAATTTATTCCTCCTCCACTTCCTTAGGCAAATCCTTCATAGCCTTCGGGTTCTAGAGCTGGGACTTCGCGGGCATCCTAAGGTCGCTCCGCTTCTAGGGTAGCATCTTCTGACCCGGTATGCTCCTGAGCTGTATTTTTTCTCTATTTTTATATGAGCATGTAACAAACTTTGTTAGTTTTAAATAGTAAGTGACATAGTTATGAGAGTTTATCTGCAGTGTTATGGACGTCATCGAATAAGATCAGATTTTTGTTGTTTTGACGAGGAGAGTGGCCCAACGACTGAGGGGATGACATATGCTAGTGGTGTGGGATCTAGTGGTGCCCTTCTTAGTGATTTTATGAGTATGACACCTTTGATGTTCTATGGGCTGTCAGTTATAGGAGCGGGAGCATGCTTCTCTTTACCTAGAGCGAGCACACCATTGTTGGATGTAATGCCTGCAGATGCTACTCATGTTAGTCTCTTAATTCCACAAGGTTTTTTCCTTTCCTTAATTTGTACATCATCAGATTTATTTTGCTTTACAGGTGCCTGTTTCCACTACTTAATCTTGGTATACTGCTACAATTAGCACGCAGGAGTATTTCATGGAGTTTACTAGCGCGCAAAGCGTACTGCCTTCTTCTTTTATTGATTTGTACCTATTTTACGCAAATGCATGTGTTTGCATGAGATATGATTCATGATGTTTATCTAATGCAGAGTGAGTACATTCTCGCTAGTTGTGAGTGGGAGAGGGAGCGAGCATCTTATCATGAGAAGATTGATTAGCTGCATGTGCGACTGGCAGCTTTTGAGATGGATGCAGAGGATACGGTGCTTGGCTTGGGTGACAGGGATGCCTGACTGGATTCAACTCTTATTCTTAATAGCACCTATAGCCGATGTAGTTGATTTTAGGAGGCTAAGTATAGACTTTTGGCTATTTTTGTTCAGTGTTGTATTATTTTCCCAAGGTTATGGACTTTGGGTGTTGTATTCTGTACTGATGGCTGCAATTCTCGATTGTGAGATTTGTTCATGTAACTTTGACTATTCTATATGATTATTTTGCTTCATCTACCTCTTTATTTTATTTTATTTTATTTTTTTCTCTTTTGCATATGGCGTCTCTTTTAAGAGCTCTTCGCGCCTATCTAGGTATATTTTTCTTTTTCTTCCCTCTTTTGCCTAGGGTGTCTCTTTTCAGAGCTTTTCGCACCTAGCTGGGCTTTTTTTTTTAAGGTTTGATGATAATAATTGACAATCTAGAGGAGAAATAATGAAACAAGTAAAAACTGTAAGCATGTAATGAAAATATTCAAATTGTACTTAGCATGCTCGATGAATTCAGATGATAATGATGTATTGCATTTCCTCAAATGTACTTACATGACTTGACAAGCATTTGCATACTTACTAAAGACATTTAAGAAAAGCACGTAGTTCATGCTCTTACAGGAATTATTATAAAGCATTTCTAAATGATAAGATAAATAATAATGATGATTGTATTATTAGACCGCAATATCGAAGCTTTAGCTTAGATAAGTTGCCTTTTCATGTTTATTGAATGCAAAATGATAGTTTATTATGAGCAAAACAAAGCAGAGATTATTCAATCAACATGCAAATTGCCAGTCTCATCACATAATCACAATAATTTCTCAACTGCTGGCGGCAATAAAGTAAATGCAAGACAGTAAAATAATCGTGCAAAAATTATTATTTAGTCCTCGAATTTGACTGAGCTTGTTTGGTGTTTTTGAAGCTTTAGCTTCATTGAATTTTCAAGTTATCCTCATCGAGAGGTTGAAAATGATGTATGTAATGCAAATTCATATACCTTTGAAGTATGCTTTGACAAAGATGAGGGTGGGCTTGGTTCAAAACCAGTTTAAAAAATCCTACGAAAATGCAGTGGGTGAGCCAAAAGTTTGTAAATTGGGACTTCTGAGTTTTCAATTCTACAGTGTTTCAGTGTATGTACCCCCCCCCCCTCTCAATATGGGAGGTAGAGACCCCTATTTATAGGGAAAATGATCAAAAAATGTGATCACGCATCCTAAGTCATGTGTATGCATGCTTTTGAGCATGTGCACATGTACCGGGGTGCGTGATCACATTTTTTGCTAATGATCACATGTTGGGGCACATGATCATGCACTCTTGCACGTGTCATGCGGACTTCCCGGGCTCTGATCGCACTATAGGGTGCTTTTTACGGTTTGGGCACCTTCTGGACGCATTTTTGATATTTGTTTTGTCAAAATAAGCTTTCAATTTTGTGAAGTGGGACTCCGATCTTATGAGACAAACACCAGTCTAATGAGTTGCTTGTTTTGAGTAACAATTGCTCGAAATGAGCGACTTACCACTCTGATAAATTGTAATTCATAAAATCAGGGTGTAACTTAACAATTCGGAAGTCGATTTTGCTCTCTGAAGGCTTGGTTCAATTTTTTTCAGACTCATTGCATGCTCTAGAGGCGGTATGAATGAACAGACACTTGTTAAATTCGGAGGGATATTTTCATCATTGGACCTTTTTGGGGACAGTCAAAATTTGATGTATGACAGCTGCAAATGCAATGTTGCTTCAAGCAATGAGGTTAGTGTTTGGAATGACAAATGGATCTTAGGACTTGCTAATTTTAAAGTTAGCTCTGGGGGCCCCCACAGAAATCGTCTCATACTGGTGTGAGACTTGATAGAACCATATCGACAAAGGTGGAATGAGAAAAGACTCAAGATTTTATTCTCTCAAATATAGGTGGTGACAATTGAAAAAATTCCAATTGTTAGGAACCATTACAGAGACAAGTTGATTTGGAACTATGACAACAAAGGGATCTACTCGGTGAACTTCGAGTACAATTTCCTTGAAAACAAAGAAACAAGGAACCAAAGAAGGTAAACACTATCCTCCCAAATAGATAGCAAAGTGTGGCATTTTATACGGAACTGCGTGTTCCCAAAAAAATTAAGATGTTCATAGTGCGCTGCATGAATAACTCCTTAGCTACGAGGACAAATCTGAAAAAAGAGAATCAAAGAGGTGGATGTGACATGCCAACAATGCAATTCAGATGAGGAAACTCTCAAACACCTGATGTTTCTATGTCCTCAGGCGAGGTTGGTTTGGTTTGGCTCTAACTTCACATACCAACCCTCTGAAATTGGCTTTTGATCCTTTGTTGCTTGGTGGGAGCAAGCATTGTCCATGTTCAAATAAGACAGGGATGATTTGAGATTGGAGCTGGCTGCAAGCATCTGCTGGTAGATCTGAAAATCAAGAAATAATTGTAATTTTGATGACCAATGTGTTAATCCAAAGGAGATAGTAAAAAAAGCACAAACTCAATGGATGGAATGGCCAGCAAGCATACAAGAAGGCTAAGACTCAGATGACAGGCAACGAATGATAAAATAGCATATGGCTCCCTACCCAAGAGGGTGAGACGAAGATTAAATGTGACGCATCATTTGACATAAATAAGAGTCAAGCCATGGTAGCATTCATCTATAGAAACAGTAGAGGATTAACCATCTAAGCTGAAGAAATGTAACTAAAATGCTCCTCTGTTATGGCTGCGAAAGCAAAAGCAGTCCGGAAAGCAATTAAATTTGCCACAAATAAAAGGATGGTGAAAGCTAATATAGAATCAGACTCACTGGTAGGGATAAAGGCTATTACGGTAAATCTGGAACAAGTGGAATGGGAGATAAGAGCAATAATAGAAGATATCCAAGCTAGTATCAACAATGCGAGGGGAACAACCTTCCACTTCCAGCACATTAACAGATCATCCAACAAAGCAGTCGATTGGTTAACAAAACACAATTTCTTATAGGTGGAGTAATGTACCTAGCTAGCTCAAGAAAATTTTGGCAAATGATATATTGTATTATGTAACTCAAGTTTAACAAAAGTTGTTTTCTTTTTTACCAAAACAAATTCCTTGAAATATACAAGTATATGACCAAAAAAACTACCCTTGAACCAAAGTCCCCTTCGTTCATTTCTTCATCATTTTAGCTTTTATTTATAATAGTTCACTTATTCTGGAGAAGAGGTGCCAACTCTGGCAGATGGGGTCCCTCAT
>CATIWM010460031.1:0-22763 GCA_949671775.1 Mallotus repandus
GGTGGTGGTGGTGGTGGTGGTTGAGGAGGAGGTGGTGGTGGTGGTGGTGGTGGTTGAGGTGGAGGTTGGTGGTGGTGGTGGTGAGGTCGTAGAGGTGGAGGTAGTTGGTGGTGGTAGAGGTAGAGGTGGTGGTGGTGGAGGTAGTGGTGGTGGTAATGGTCATGGTGGTGATGGTGGAGGTTGTGTTGGAAATGGTGGTTGAAAGGTTGTCGTAAATGTTAAAATATTAATGAAAAAATTTAGAAAACATCTTTTATTAGTTTTCTAAAGTCTTTTATAATTTGAGAAATTTGGAAAATAGTTTTCAAGTTTTTTAAAGTTAGAAAATTTCATAACTAAACAACAAATTCTATTTTCCAGTTTTCTTGAAAAAATTTTCTGGAAAACATGCCTCATTTTCCAAAACTAAACATGCCTATGGTGTGTTTACTTATAAAAAACTACTCTGATTTTCTAGAAAAATTTTCAAAATGAAAATAAAAAATAAAAATTTGTGTTCACTTTGGATATTTTCACAAAATTTTCACTTGAAAACTATTTTCATCATTTTCACAATTTTAAAACAAAAGTGTAAAACAAGTTTTTATTGTTTTTAAAAAAATTCTCATTAAAAATATAAATTAAAAACACGGTGTTTTTATTTAAAAATACGTTATTTTCGTTATGACCTCTTTTCTATTTTTTTTGTTGATTATTTTTTTACATTTTAGTATTAGAAGACAAAACAAACTATACTTTTTAAATTCTAAATTATCTCTCTACTTTGGTATGTATCATTATCTCTTTATTTTAAAAAATAAGTTGTAAATGAGAATAAATAAACACATTTTATATTTTTTAAAAATAAAAAATAATTTTCAATTTCTAAAAAGTAAACATATTTTATAAATTTTTTAAGAAAACTAAAAGTTTTTATTTTCTTTAAAAATTAAAAAATAAAAACAGAAAATAAATCTCTATAAGTAAACACACTCTTAAATTTTTGAATTTTATGTATAAAAAAAATAAATGGTTGAAGAATTTTGTTCTTTTGTGTAGGTTCATTTAGCTCGACTTCAAAATAATAAAAAATGTTATTGCTATAATATATCGAAAATATCAAATATATATATATTTTTTTTTTTGAGTTAATTTTTTGTAATATTTTAATCAAAAAAATGCATCGATTATAAGTTTTATGATAATTTTCAGTGCATTTTTTATTGTAATGTTCATGCTATTAATTTTGCTTCCATCATAATTAGTATCTGTTTTTATGACAATTTTATTATAATTTTTGCAATAAAATTTTTTTATTACTATTTTTCGTCACTATATACATCACTATTTTTTTATGGTATATATATATATATATATATATATATATAAAGGAAGTAAGAGAGTAAGATTTCATTTAAATAATTTGTTGTGTTATTATATATATTTATCATGTGTCTTTCTTCCATAGATTTGGTAACAAGTTTGAGATTAGCATGGGAATTTTTTTTTTTAGATAATTTTTCATTAATTTATGAACAAGAAAACATCTACATCAGTGCATTTTTTTTAAATTAATTAATTATGCAATATATACAGTAGTGGAAAGACAGCAATGAACTCTTATGGAGATGCCAAAAGAAACTGACTTTTTGCGAGTCTCGTGTGTATAATTTTGTCGAATTATAGCTAGCAAAGATGTTAAAAGTTACTTTTAAATTTCATTTGAATAACTTAAATTATTATTCTAATAAATATCAGCTTTAGTTTTAGAAAATAAATCTGATAGTTTATTTCAATTGAAATCAGACCATATATTAATTGATTTGTAATTGATGCTATAGTTGGCATTAAAAATACATAATTTATTAAATTAAATTGAATTAATTATAATTTTAAATATTAGCAGTTTAGAAAAAAATACATAATTTAAATGAAAGATAAAATTTTAAGTTCTATAATTAATTTTAATATTTTATATTTAAGCGATAAAAATAAAAATTATTGTATATAGTATGAAATTTAGTTATTTTTTTTCAATCTATCATATTTTTAAAATTGTAACGAATTAGTATATGAATTTTTTAATTTGTTATAAATTTATTTACTGTTAAAATAGCATTTGTCCACACTGAAATAGTATGAAAGTTAATAATATATTTGAAAAATAAAATAAAAGTTAAGGATAGAGAAATTACTAATTTTTTTTTCTAATTTTCAAATCAATAACTGAATTTATACATCTAGATTATATTAACATGTCATGTCAATATAAATACATACTATTTTTTTTAAAATAACACATACTATTTTAATTGTGGATACATTTGTAATAAATTAAAAAATTTATATATTAATTTGTATAATTTTAAAATCAAGATAAATAGACAAAAATGACTAGAATTATAAAATAATATATATATATATATATATATATTACTTAAAAGCAATAGAATAGGAGATAAGTAAAAAAATCTGATTTTCATTTGGACCCAAAGCCACAAATCATTGACTATGCCCACTAGCTTAAGTCACATTCGTTTACAAATGTACATATGCTAAATTGCCAATAAGGTGAAAAGATAAAAGGAAAGAGAAGAGAAATGATGGATCAGAAGCAAAGAGATATAATTAAATTAATGGGTCCTCAAAAAAATAAAAATAAAGTTATATTCTATAGTCTATTTTTGCAACATCTATGATGGAAAGAGGACAGATGCATCAGTCTTTGTTGATGCCCCCACACGTGTGCACTATGGCATATTCCTTATTTTAAAAAAAAATCATTTCATCTAACTTTCAGTCTTTTCTTGTTGGGTTCTTTCTATCATTTGTAAAAAAGAAAGTTTTTTTTTTTACTATTATTATTTCTTTTATTAGCTCAAGAGAATTATTTTTCTTCTCTTCTTTTGACCCAAATTGGCATTCTTCTCTTCATCCTCACAGTTGGAAAGTTTACAATTGTATCCTCTTCAGCCACCCAACTGCATAAAATTACATAAAATAAGGTTCCAATAACAGATATGTATGTATAGTGAAATGAATTTGGACCGACAAATAATAATATTTTTGTTATTTCAAGGTAATTAAACAAAGAAAAAAAATATACATCTTTGCTCTGCATGACACCTAATGAAACCCTAACAAAGGACTAAAATTATTTTATCACTATAGGGTTTTCGAATTTTTGTTTGAATATTTACAAAACCTTCATTGTCTGCCTATAACCCCAAATTTGACTTACATATATTGTGATAAAATAATTTGATATATATATATATATGCACAGTAGGAGATAAAATAATGTTGGCCACTAGCTACTAAATCATCATTGACCACTTTTTAACCATAAATTATCAGCCAATTAAGATTTCTTTTAGGTTTAATGCATTAATTAGACTAGTCATAATTAATAATTGAACATATGCCAATTGTCTAAGACAAGAAATGACCCATGATTTGAATGGCTCGTAGCAAACAAAGTTTAGTGGCCAAATCTGTACTCATCTCCTAGGTAGGTGTAGGGAGCACCAAGATCCAGTCCAATATTCATATAGAATAAAATGGCCTATAATTCAATATCATTCACTCTCTCTCTCTCTCTCTATATGTATATATATTAAATGGCCTCCATAGATTTGTAATGAATATAGATAAAATTTTTGTAAGTAAAAAAGGTAAAAAAAAAAAAAAAACATTTATAGGGTCAAGAGTACATTAAGTACCAAGTGGAATAACCACAAATTTCATGGTAGTACATAAAGTTTTTGTTGGATGCAACTCAAGAAAAGAAATGATGTCCTGTAAAAGATACTGATTTTGCTCAAAACAAATGTAGATATGTCATGATTTTGTTTATGCTCTTATGCAGAAATTAAAAGGAAAAAGATTAAAGAGAAATGTAGTGTTTGTGCACAGATTTTCAAAAAAGTTATGTTGAATTCTTTCCATGAAAATTATTATGCTTGATTATTTAGAAGTTTATTTAATTTAATAATTAAAATAATAAACCTCGAAAAATAAATAAAATTATGGCAGAGCTATTCGATATTTTAGTCAAAAAATTGAGATTAATTAGATTACTTTAAAAAGTGAATTTTAGAATTCAAATCTAACGAGAATTATAATCTCTTTTTAATGCTAGATTATATATATAACACATAAAATTATGACAAATTAGACAAATGATTCATATATATATATATATATATATATATAATGTGTAGGGCAAAAGTTACCTAAATTGAGTTACAAAGTTGTGTAAGAATATGGAAGCTTCAAGTCTAGCCAAATCAAGGCCAGGGCATAATCTTTGTCCACCTCCAAATGGAGTGAAGCTACTATTGCTTATGTCCTTGTCCTGAAAAATTTCTCACACTTTTTTAAAGTGTTGATGGCTTAAAACGACAAAATTAATCAAGAAACTCACTAAATTAACTAAAAATATATGTCTTACTTGCCATCTCCATGGATTGAATTGGTAAGGCCAATCATAATGACTTTCATCAAGATGAACTGATCTAAAGTAAGCAAAAGCACACCATCCTTTTGGTATCAAGTACCCTTTTATCTCTATATCCTTCATGGCCTTTCTCATCACCCCAATTATAATGTTTCCTATTCTTAAAGTTTCTGTGATCACCTGTTTATTAAAGACATGTAATTTATGTGTTATCATGTTAAAGGGGGGAAAACAGTAAAAAAACCTTTGAAATTTTTTATAAAAATATGTGGTGGTGAGAGAGTTTTACTCTCTCTTAAAATTTATCTGATTCGAATACTGAAATAATTAAAATTTTATATTTTTATAGGGACATTGAGATAAATAAAAAGAAAAGCTGCTAAATGATAACCAATTAATTACCCTTTGTGTAAATGGCAATGATAAATAATCAGTCCAAGCTAATGGCTCCCCAAGCTGAGCTTTGAGACTTTTCAATTTCATGTTCTCATCCTGAAAATAATAATAATAATAATAATGTTTATCACAACATAAAGGTCAATTGTGAAAACGAGACAAAACAAGAGTAAAAGAAAAAAGTGTCCTGATGAGAATTACAAGTCACACGTGGATCAAAGGACTACAGACACTGATATGTCACCTAACAATACTAATAAAATTGACCCCTACCATATCATAGGATCCAAAAAACTGATACTAGACTTCCAGTTCAATTCCCACACGATTCCAAAATTAAATTTAAGAATCATCAAAAATTAATATTTTACAATTTTTTTTTAACCTGGCATTCTAGATTTTCGAGGAGAGTTAAAGGGTTGGAATTTATTTTCGACTATATATTTTTTTAAGTATAAATTATTAATATTTGGTATCTTATAAAATTCTATTAATCCGGATTCAACCCGAAAAGAAATCCTAAGCATGGTAAAGATTTACTTCAAAAGTTTTAAAATAGTTGTATATTCAGAACTCAAACCTGAAACTTTTAGTTAAGTTGAAAGAATTCCATATCAACTCACTCATATCCTCTTGAGTATATATTTTAATTTTATAACAAAACATTATATCATATGTAATGAATGAGTTAGAGTAATTTTTTTACATTTTTTACTTAATAGAGAAGTTATATGATCTAAATTTTAATGGACTGTACAATAAGGAGTAATCCTCCCTTTTTTAATTCGATGTCGTGAGAGAAATCGAATCCTACACCTCAATATGCTCTTGAAAAAAGAGTTACCACTTAACTACTTTCTTATTGACAATTAAATTTTTACAATTTAACTATCCATTTAAAAAAATTATGTTATTTTTTCTATAATTTTCAATTGAAAGATACTCATTCAATGAATATAATGCAATTTTTAATGAAATTATTACATTCCATGATAGATATAATAAATTGGTAAAGGGATAAAAAAGATATGTTGGTTGTTCTAATTAGGAGGAAGATGCTGCCATTTAAGTACAATAGTAGTGTGGACAAAACCCTAGTAAATAGTAATTACTTGATTCAGTGTTTCCACTTATGCCTATGAAACCTATGACAATAAAACCATTAACTTGGAAGGAAATTTTTCTGCCGGAGGGATAAGAAGATTGACAATGACATGGTTATCATCAATCAATATTCAATAGATTGGTACTACATTAAAAATTCACACATTAAATTATAAATTAACTGGACTAGTCTAAGATATTTATCTTTTTGAAAAAAAAAAGAAAAAAAAAACTTAGTTTCTTGAAGAATATATAATTAATTTCAAGAAGTAATAACATACCGTTAATTGTTGCAAGGCAGCAGGGCAATCTGAAAGATATTTAACAGCAAGAGTCATAAGAACTGGCACAGAATCCTCCCCAGGAATCATCATATCAATGATATTATCAGCTATTAAATCATCTGTTAATAGCTCATTGGCATCATTAAGCAGCACCTCCACCACATCCTTAGGCACTGTCAAGATGCCACTTGCTGCTTCCCTTTTAGATTGAATAATTTTTTGCACTAACTTCACCATTTTCTTCTTGGCCTGAAAACCACACACACATATATTATAGTAAACTTTCTTTAATTATTTTACGGATATATATCTGTATAAGGGTTGTTTTATATATAGAGTAATTACATGCCTGTAACGAGCGATAAAGTTGAGTTCCAGGGATGTTAATAGGTAGAGACATGAGGCCAGAAATGAATTCTTGGAACTGTTTCTTTAGAGACTCCATTTCTTGACCAGGATCCAAGCTAATCAATGCCTTGACTAGCACTTGAAAGGCAATCTAGAGACCAAAAAAACAAAAGGGTAGTGATTTATAATAATTATGAGTCTGATTTTTTAGACAATATGATTTCATGCAGTATTATTGTGAACCCCATACTTTCACTATTGGGTTTTTGTTACTTTCTACCAAAATCATTTCTAAACTTAAGTAGAAGCCAGAGATCATAAATAATGATTCAAAACATCAATCATTTCTTTTTTTACTATGTATGCATCATATAGTGTTTCTTGATATGCTATTATTTAACTTTGTAATAAAAACATGTGAAAACTTAGAAAAGAACAAGAAGAAGACAGATAGGTTTAAGATTGATGACTCTTTTTTTTCTTGAGTCTAAAATGGAACTATTCTCAAAAGAACAAAAAAAAAAATTGAAGTAAAAAGACACAATTTTCAAACTCCAAAGATAGAAATTCACTTCACAAAAACCACACAAACACAAGCAAACAAAACTATATGACAAAACAAAGAGAGTTAAAAAAAAAAAAAAAAAAAGAAACAAGAGAGCACTAACATTTTTTGTCTGGTCTTGAATGCAAATGGGCTGATCATATCTCCAAGTTTTCATTGATTCTTGAACATAAACTTGCATGTCTCTAGTGATTTGAGCTTTGAGATGAGAAGACTTGAAGAAAGATCCTATCAAACCATGTATTCTCTTTTGTAGGCTTCCATTGATGAGCAAAATGGAGGATTTTCCCATCAACTCAGTGAGTGATTTCGGGTAAGATGGAACAAACATCTTTGCATCACTTTGTAGTATAAATTTACTCACTTCTGCATCTGTTGATACTATGGTCGGTGTTCCAAATATATGTGACTTGAACACTTTTCCATACCTATGAACAGCCAAAAACATCAGCACATGTAGATTAATTCTATAAAATAATTATTAGCTCTAAAGCCTTAATTATGAATAAGTACATAGTAACTAATAGACCTTAATCTTGGATTAGTGTGACAAATTAAACAGCTAATCTTTAACGATAAACACAGGTTGTTAGGATGTATGTATCATCATCTGGGGATATATGTATATTATTTATTTATATATATTGATACATGTGTGTATGTACTAGAGATATATAAATATATAGATATACTTACATGCGGCGACGTTTATCCATGAAGCTTTCAGGGCGGTCTGTTAAAGCACAGGAAATGAACTCAAGGGTTTCACCAAGAAAGGGCCAACCAAGATTGCCTAGAGGAAGTGGGGTTCTGATCAATTTTGATGATGATGATGATCTGCAGTTGCTGTACAAGATTATAATGGAGGACAACAAGATTGCTATTACAATCAACAAGAAGTTGTCCATATTATTAATAATCATAATAATATGAATATATATATTTATATATAATGGTTCTTGCTCGAGCAGGCACAGACACACTTTCTCTGTTCTTCTTCTCTCTCTTTTTCTCTACATATCTATACACAACAATACAATATTTATATGTATATGTATTTGTTTGGCTTAAATATGGTTATAATCATGGTGTGACTTATGGAGATGATGACATTATATATTTATATATATATATATTTGGATCAAATTATGTGAATGTTGTGCATGTGTACGTGCACGCGTGCGGCAAAAAAAAAAAATGAAAGAGAAAGAGAAAGAAATGCACTATATATATACATAAGGTTAGAGCTTAAATTAATGTGTAAGAAAAGAATATTTGTATCGGAAGAGATGCATATATATATATATATATATATATATATATATATATATATGGAAAATCTTTTGTGTCATCTATAACATCACAAGCCGCAATAAATTATTAAAATATTTTTTTAATTAATTTTTTCTTTATATTTAGAGAAAAAAGAAGATATAAATATAATTTTTAAAAAATTTATATAACGACTCGCATTGTTATATGTATGATTATCCATATAATTATATAATAATTAGTATTTTTTTTATTTATATGTTTGTTTAATTTACATATACATTCATATAGGAGCATGCATTATATATATATATATATATATTTGTATTCTTGATGTTTTTAAGCCGGGTGGGTCGAGTCGGGTTGGGTAATTTTTTTTTTTTTTGTCTGACCGAGTTAAAGATTTATCTAAGAATCATAACATTGTGAAATTCATGAATGATATTTTTGGGATCAATAATGAGATAAAAATTATTGTTACTTGCCATTAGATCAATAAGTTAATGATAGTTTGTTTTAGTACTTTCTTGGCAAAATAAAAGAACTCAAGTGAAAACAATAATTATGTCCATATATAAGATAAATTTGTTTAAAACAAGTTTTCATTACAAAGAAATGACAAAAAAAAAAAAAAAATCAAGGAAGGCCAATTTTTTGCTAGACATTGGATTCGTTAATTAGGTCTCAAGTAACAATAAATTAGGGTGGGAAGCATGGATCAAATGATGATTAGTAATTTACATGCATGCATGGAACATTAATTAATCAAAAAATGAAGCTAATTTGGACGTTATTAGTGATGGGAAAACAAAAATCAAAATGGATTTTAATGGTAATATATATATATATATATATATATATATATATATAACAAATAAATAAAGGCATAATACATTTGCGGCCCCTTATACTTGACATAATTTGTCAGTTTGATATCTCAACTTATAGTTTTGTCATTTCAACACTTAAATTTTCAAAAAATGCATTCATATGCACTGATCAGATGTCATAATGCATCTACCACCTTATACTTATTACTTTTTTTTCAGTTTGACACATGTACTTGTAATTTTTTGTTAATCAAATTTTTGTGATGTGGCGCATGCTAATTTACTTTTTCATGTTATGTGTTTTAAAATTGTATTTTATGTGAGTTCAGGTGTTAAAATAGTAAAATTATGAATTGAGGTGTCAAATTGACAAAAAATAACAAATATAGGGACTATTGATGTATTATGTCATAAATAAATGATTGTACTGATAACAAATATAAGGGGCTACTGATGTATTATGCCATAAATAAATGATTGTATGTGTTATGGTTGTATGTATGTATGTATTGTATATAGCAAGGTAGAGATGAAGTCCCCACAAGTGTATGATTGTGTGGTGGCATAGACCTTGCAGGCGCAGCTGGTGTCCTCGTGCTTTCATGTGAGACTCAATAAGTCTAGCCACATTCTTCTTCATCATCATCACCTTAATTTCTCTTCCCTCCCTCTACTTTAATTTGTCCCTCTCCTCCTACACTGAAATTATCACCCAATCCACACATATAATTGGCCAACCTCTCATGTTACTTTCATCGCCCATCCCCTCTTCATTTTATATACTTTAATACCCCACTTGTGGCCACCTCTATCTTTCCTTTTTTTTTTTTTTACCAAAAATACTCTTCTCCCAACCCCTTAACCCTTCTTAGTGTATTAAATAAGCAAATGGGTAGTCATTATTGCCCTCAAATTTATTATGTGTGACATGATTTAAGCATGGGTAGTTATGTCCATTTTGTATAGAATATGATAAAAATGGACATTAAAGCCATCTCTTTTGGGGTAAAGTTTGTTAATTTAGTCTTAACTTTCAAAATCCATCTCTCTTTGACTGTGACAAAATAATGGTTGGCATTGTATGTGGCCCATTTTTCTTGATTGCAATTCTATTTCTGTTTAATTAATTGTTCAGCTCCATCTCTTAGCTTTTTCTTTAGTTCTCTATGTATCAAACTACCTAACTCATGATCAAGTATCCTTTTTTTTAAGGAAAAAAAAATTAATATCTTATTCATTTTATCATAATTGCATTGGATCTTTGTTCGGCTATGAAACTTTTCTTTCTTCCTCACATATCATATGTTGATTTGTTTAGGTACATTTGTTAAGTCTTCTAAATCTCAAAGAATCTTAGAGAATATATTGGATATGTTTCTAAATTCTTTTTGAAAAGTTTCATGTTTAGGACTTTAGTGGTCTTGGAGTGTATATTTTATGTTATGGAATATTTTGATGAGAAAAGAATTATTTGTTATTTGGAGGTTGGAAAACCAATCTATTTTGGTAGTTGCATTTGGTTTTGATTTTGGATGATTGCATGTATGTTGTATTTGTGGGTACTCTGAACATGCATATATTCATGAAATGGGAGAGTCCACATCCTTTTTGGAAAATGTGCAATGCTTTCATTAGCCCCATGTCACCATGTGAATCTCATCTAATCTCCTTCAAAACTTAAAAAGTCTGAGAATATGCTCCAATTCTATTTTCTCTAATTGGACAGAATAACAGCAAATTAAAAAAAAAATGATGTTAGCCAACTTATGCTAATATGACAAAAATGACAGCAAGAAATGAGCTACTCTAGGTCCTTTTTTCTTTTCTTTTCTCTTTTGAGACCAATCAACCCACAAAATGTAACAATTATATAGTAATATGTGTAAAGAACATTAACAGCAAAGTTGAAGAGACGAGAATTTGATGATCTTAAGTTGCAATACATCAGTGTTGTATTTGGCTGCTGATCCAGAAGCCAATACATATGCCATGGAAAAAAAAATGATCCACCCTACTTCTGACCACAGAAAACCATTAAAACTGATGATATGTACATAAAAAGCCAATTACAGGTCAGTAAGTTTATGGACAAAAACTTCCTCCGGATAACGTAAGCATCAACCTTGTATCAAAATCATAGCAAAAAAAAAAAAAAAAAAAAACTTCTTAAGAATTTGATCAAGAAGCAACCTTTTAAAAGAAAACAGTAAAAGTATTGATATTGAACAATGGCAGAGTTTAAACTTCATAACCAATAAGAGAACAATCAGCTAATTCAGGTTGGGATAAAGAGCACGACCAACTATATATGGGGAATCGATTTTGCCCGTATGAACTGTTTAAGAATAGCTTTCTCTTCATCAATGCGCTTCTTCTCTTCTGGATTTGTTGGTTTGACCTTTCTTTTCTCTTCCAAAATCCACTTGAAAAGTTCACGCTGTTGATTTTCTGGGACAGGTTCGCGCAGCTTCACAGGTTCTGCAATGGCCGGCAGTGAAGTGGGTTTCTCAGTTACAGAAGCTGTAGCGGCAGGGGTAGATGAAACTGGAGTAGAGGGTGCATTTGCTGTTACTTCTTCCTCTAGGCCTGTGTCCTTTTTCTTAGTTCTCATGAACAAGTAAGCTGCATAATACATGAAACTCAGTCTATGGGAAGAAATGCATAATTACTAAGAAGCATGTAACTAGTCAAAAGCTTAAACAAAAGTGCCACTGTAAAAGTTGATTAAGATCTTGAAATAGGCAAGTTAATAAAAGAAACAAGATCATACATAAACAAGCGAATGATCATCTTTCATTTCCATCATTCCAGGTGCACGGATGATATTCTCTTAATAGTTGTGCTCCAGTATATGGAAATACACTCAAGACATCCTCAAACAAGAACACAATGAAAAGGCCAAAAGTGGGTCTACTGCAACGGACTAGAGTTAGAGAAAATCGTTTGATTTTGTTTCCAAGAGCAATATTACACAATATCTAGTCAGATATTTGATGAAGAATATAAGACCAATATATTTTTTTCTCTTGGCCTGTGAAATATATAACTCGTCCTGTCACTTCTTTCAAATACTGTTTTGCTGCTTGTCCAAGCTACTGTCAACTCTAGGAAAGGAAAAAGATGTTCTGCAATCAACAAATTCAACAATTTCCAAAATACACAAACAACCCATTGTTTATCCATTATCCAATATGAAGCCCTCCATTAAGATGTTCTATTGTCAATCTAGTTTCTAAAATATACAATCAAGGAATACATCATACAGCTCCATGCATCCACATCATGTCACATGGAGAATCAAGAATCGGGGATTGATATGTAACAGCATTTATGTTATTAATTTCCAAAAGGCACTAGGGCACATCACATCAAATAAAAGTGATAGAGAACTTTGAAACGTGCATCCCATCTCATTCATGGATAGTTAATTGGGCAAAGTAAACGGATATGATTATCTTCCTTTTACGTTCCTGACAGACCTCATTGGCACATGTGCAACAATAAGTGCATCAGAAACACGTCCATATCACGATAACCCATAATGTCAGCTCATCATAAAAATTGAAATGCCAGATGTAAATCTCTAACAAGTACCAACCCGTTAGTTTTTATCTTCAAAGACAGATAGAAACAATCATCAGGGAAAGAAAAGGAAAAAGTCATTGTCCATAATCTGGCTGATACTCCAGGTTTCATGCCCAGATAGCAAAGAAAATAGGCAAAATACAACAAAAGATCAAAAGACAGGTGTTCTGAGTGCAGATTCAAAGACCATCCTATGATGGACAAGTCAGCCAATATAGTTCATCCCCCCCTCAGACGCGACATCTAGCTAGCTAGTTCTCTAAGACCAGAATCAATAGCTGCGCTTATTCCTTCAACAGCGGATAGTTTCACACGAAATGAAATGAAAGACATTCTACAATCACTTGCAATCAAACTGATCAATGCTTTGCTCCCTGGCTTTTAGTTGCCCTTTCTCCAACAGCTGCTTCAATCAATGTTAAGTCTGACTACAAGGCTTCTTAGCCCGCAGCTGACTACTTATTGAAAGACCAAACAGGAAATGTACTACAACAACTGTAAACATGCTGAATGAATAATAAAATAAATTTTTAAGTGGACAAGAGAATGAGCGCCATATCAATTGTATATTTGCAATCTTCAAAGCTGAAAAGAGCTTGTGCCTACAACTACAATTCATCTAACCTCAATTCAGAAACAGACATTGAATGGCTAAAATAAGCTCTTTGACAATTATTACAATCAGTAGAACAAAGGATAGCATGTTGCAATGTAACATTTTCACAGTGCAGTAGTCAATGCCATCAATCTTAAATCCCAGTTATAGTCTACTCCTTTGACCTCCCCATAATCACATTCACAATTAACCGAGCATTGTTTGATGTCATCAAGTCACAAAAAACAAACCATAATCAACTTAGGTGAACGTCAATGCCCCATGACACTAGAAGGAATTTTATGCCGAAAGAGATTCGTGAATAATAAATACAGAGGAATCTAGAAAAGAGAAACAAGGGTCCTTTATGATGCATTTTCCTAAGAATTTAATCCTCCAAAAGCACGACAAGCCTATGGCTAAAATTAATTACAGTGGAAGTACCCTGATTATACCTGTAAACTGCATCTGTTGGACCATTAACAGGAAGAAGTCATAAGTTCTAAGATAAAAATAAAGAAAATAATTATAACACATGCAAATACTTACATAATATGCCTATATAATTGCGTTATAACACACAACTGGGAGGCAAACTTTAATCTGCTAGAGCTTTTTGACAGTTTTCCAGTGTGAAGGGTCAGCACAACGGTTAGGTGCATGTCAGTAAATTTTAAGTTGCTTTGGACTCGTCATCCCCTTTTAGGTGGGATGGAAACAGCATTGCTGACTAGGTAGCCAAGGCAAATCTTAACCTTGTTTGTCTCTATACCCTTATTGAAGAGGATACTTCTCTTGTATCTTCTTTGATGAAATGATATTACAAGGTCTCTCATGATCCTAGGTAGTTTTGCTTCTTCATGGAACCGCATGCCCAAGTTAAGGGTTGAACATGTTTGCAGCTAGATTTATTTGAGAAAATGTCTTGATTAGCTGATCTAGCAGTGCTAACATGAGTTAACTACACTTCCCTCTTAAGCCATTTAAATGGAAATCCTATCTAATCTTAGAACAATGGCAAATAAAGATGCTGCAATCTTTTGAAATTAGTCCCATACACAGTTCAAATGCATGAGAATTAGATCATGTAAATGTATAAAAACATAGAATGGCTTTCATAAGATAAACAGTTTAGCCCACACATTCTTCCCAACATCAATTATTTTAACAATAAAATATAACTTGATTTTGCATGCCAACCTAATGGTTGTCAAGTAACACAAGGCGCTGGAAAACCCTATAGTAAAGAGGGGAAAAAAAAAGAAAATAAATAAAGAAACTGAAAAATTAAAGCTACTGGCCCATGTCGCATTGCAAAGTATTATCTCCCAAAACCATCCATTAAAGAGAGATCCTCCAATTGTAATAAAATTATCCGCAAGTCAAAAAAGCCCTAACACACCCTATTCTAACATCTAACAACAAATTATCTTCCAATAACAAAATCAAGCAAGTACAAGAAAAAAGATTCAAATACACATTTCAGAACAGCACTCATTGCAAAGAGTTGATGCACAAAGCGAACATGTATAACTACATAAAATTCGACCCTCTTCAACACATGGCACCAAAACCTTATATACCCATTTCTGAAAACCACATTTTCCAAAACCCCAGATACCCATTTCAATAACTCCAGGCATCAAATCATTAACAAGACATATATACACGAATAAATATTCTGAAGAGAATTAGGGGGGTGAGAAAAAAATATATATATAACCTCCAACGGCGAGATTGACAGTCAAGAGAAGAGGCCAAAGGAACTTGTAACGCCGAGCAAATGATTCCTTTGGAGGCTGAGGAGGTGGAGGCGGAGGCGGAGGAGGAGCAGTAGACTGAGACCCCATTTTGTATGATGCAGCTGCAGCTGATGATGGTGTAGCTGTTGATGTTGGTGGTGTTGTTGTTTGTTGTTGAAATTGCTTTATTTGTGCTGTTATTGCAACAAAAAGAAACTCATTTTATAGTCAACGATGAGAACCCACAAACAAACAATGATTAAAGAGAAGAAACGAATAAAGAAAAGTGTTATAAAGAATCTTTCTTGATGGTATTTGAAACTGATCTAGGAAAAAAAAAAAGAGTAAAAGAGTAAGAACTGTGTCACCTTTCTTGGGTTTGTTGGCGTAGAGCTTAGGACCCTCTTCGCTCATTGTCACAGAGATTGAAGATTTTGCTTTCTTTTTCACTCCTCTTGCTCTGTCACTTCCTCTGCTGGCCGCTGCTGCTAGTCTTTTCTATTCCATTACTTCTCATATCGTATCATCATAATGATTCTGTGTTCTATTCGCCTACATACGTGAGAAATTGGCCGAAAAAAAAAAAGGTTCCCTCCCCAAATTTCAATTTTCTCGAATCCATTTTCAGATTGGACACCTCACTAATAATTAATCGGTTATTATCATTTTTTAAATAAAAAATAAAAATAATTATTTATTTCTAATTAAAAAATATATTATTTATTGAATAAATGAATATGTAGTGCCTCTGTAGTTTAAAAAGTATATTTAATTTTTCTAGTTAATTTAATATACTATTGTAAATATAAACTTGTATTATTGATATATTTTTATTAAAATTATTCATTTTTTATTTTGATTTACATTTAATATTATAAAATTTATTCTTAGGAATGGATATAAGCTGCTAGATTAATATTTTAATCAGGTGTTTTTAATATGATGGTAAAATTGAAGGAGAATCGGTTTACCGTGGCTAGCCCTGATCTTTTTTTTAATAACTAATCAAAATGGTTAAGTTTCTTAGTTTGAAAAAAAAAATGAAGAAATTTAATCAAACCATATTCTCAACCAAATATTTTATACTGAACAAGTTTGAAACTTGGTATAAAAATTTACATATTTATTGTGTTTAAATAAAATTTAGAGCTCAGATAAGTTTAGCATCTAATTCATAGTTGCAAAAACATATATATAATGTTGATTCGAATACTTTGCTTTAGTGTTTTAATAATACAAGAAGAAATTATTTAACAATTAAATGATCATTAGATGTGTAGCTCATAATAGTTAGGAAATCAGAAGAAGAAGAAGAAGAAAAATTTCCAACAAAATGACAAGTCTAACTAACAAGTTTAAACTTAAGCCCTGAAATTTATCTGAGGTAGCAGCATCTATCTGGTAAGAGAGTGAAAAAAATAAAAAAAACACTATATAGTACAGACTTAACATTAACATGTTCTGAAGACAGTAGCTTGCAGGAACTAACTGCCCTTGTAATTTTAGGCAGTTTAAGAAATGAAGTGAAAACTGATAAAGGACAAAGTTGATCTGCAGGATGTCCAGATATCTATGCTCTACTCATACAAGTCTTCTCTTAGACACTACTAGTCATATAGCGCATGCATTAGTTCCAAAAGCGGCCACCACCATAACCCCTCCCACGATCTCGGAAACCCCCGAAACCTGCATCAAAAAAAAAAAGAACAAGACCAGATTTTAGCACACAAGGAAATATTTATTCATACACAAAAACAGTCATTTCCAGCAGATGGCACCATCACAGGTATCACCATCCAATTTTGCATTCACTCTACCCTCTCTACCAGAAAAAATGGTAAACAACCCTTGAAAAATGCTTGCTTCTGTCCAAAGTAACCTATTAAAATCTACTAACCTGATGGAGGAGGAGGTGCACCACGACCAATTGCAGCCAATTCAGGGCTAACCTTTTGCCCAGCTTGCTCTAGTATGGAGATAAGTTCCTTCGCAAATCTGGCATTGGAAGCAGTAAAGAAAGTGTAAGCTGTTCCTTTTGCTCCAGCTCTTCCAGTTCGACCAATACGGTGGACATAATCCTCAAGGGATCCAGGAAAGTCATAATTAATCACATACATCACATCTTTCACATCTGCCACAAAAGCAAAATAATAACGAATCAGGTAGCAATGCAGGCAAGTAAAGAGTAGCCCTCTTCCAAACCCAAGCTATTCCACCCTTTCAAGCCAAACATTCTCCAAAACTTTTGAACGAAAGCCACAAACTCCATCAAATTTTAAAGAAATATGAACTGCAACTACATTTTCTTACCATCACCACCCACACATAGATTAAGATCAGAAAGCCTATTTAAGGTAAGAGGACGTTTGAATGATGCAAACAATGGCATATTTCCACGCATGCACATAAATTTGGAAATTATGGACGACCAAACTACATCAGGAACCAGGAAGAACTCAAGAGCAAATTAAGAATGGAGGGTGGAAGCATAACATATATCTCAACCCATATGTACCTAATCCACGGGCAGCAACATCTGTTGCAGTCATTATTGGGCTTTTGCCAGCTTTGAATTCTGAGAGTACCCAATCCCTTTCAGCTTGACTTTTGTCTCCATGAATTGAAAGAGCAGGCCAACCATCCATTCGAAGCTGCCGAGTGATCTGGTCACAACCTTTCTTTGTATCCATAAAAATCAGAATTCGGCTACCATCCATGATATCCTCCAGCAACTTTACTAGCCTGGAATACAGAAGTAGATGGGCAATAATGCTGCTAAAACATAACACATATTATGGACAACAGTGACCAAATACTGAAATCATAAGGGGGAAAAAGGTAAAACATGTCCTACTTATTATATTTTTGATTCTCAGAAACGACATCAACATGTTGTCGTATAGCGCGATTAGCTTTTAAATCTGAAGATCCTATTATTACCTGCATAATATAAAAAAGAGCACATTGACCACAATAAGCTAGGTTCTGAAAAGGGCTTGAGAACACTTGTCAAATATAAACAAGATCAGACAGCTTCAGAACAATTGCAAAAGTCCAAAACGAGACTAGAAAACCTCAAACTCAAAAGTCCAAAATTGATAGGATATAATATAACTCCAAACAAATTGGAGAGCAGGGGAAGCCAGCAAATATTATCCAGTATCTTACTTTGTATGGGTTGTAAAGAAATTGCCTTGCCAGTTGTTCAACCTCTTTAGGCCAAGTTGCACTCCAGTACAAAGTTTGACGATCAGGGCGAATCTGCATGGAATCAAAGATTTAATAATAGTCCAAAGAGTACGTAACACATTGTGTGCCCATTAGGGAGGGAGAATCAATATTACTGTAATACACTTCTAATTAGCGATTTTGGAATGCTGCATTTTACAATAAAATTCCAATCCAGCCATTTGTAGCAATATATAGAAACATATACAAACGACAATTACGTTGTAAAGAAAATCCACCATTGTGTGTTCAGACTAATATCAGTATAAAGAACCAAATAAAACTTTTAAGGCATATTTGCATGCATTTATATCACATTTCACACGATTGGCAAAAACACCAAGAAAAGAAAGGAATTCAACTTCTATCACACTATCAAATAATAATTAGAATAGCTCAAGTTTTTCCTTGCTTCTACCTGATTAACATAGTACGAATTCCAAAAACAAAACTGAACAAAGGAACTAAATATGTTCTTCCACTTATCTACATGCATATACGCCAACTAAAAACAAAAGTTAAATAAGAAATACCATCCAAAGTCCTAAGGAAACTAAATGGAAAATCAATGAAGAACTAGGACTGTAGGAGGAGCTATTCTGGAGACGGGCTCTAAAATAATTTCAAGTAACTTAAATTACTGGGACTAACTGAATTACTGCACATTAATAATAGTTCTGTAAGCCACACACACCATTTATACCATGTAATCTTTCTAGCATATTTGCCAAGTAAACTTTCTAGCACATTTACTAACAGTTTCCACTTATTAAAAAATCAGAACTTAACAGAACTAGCACATATCTAACTAAATCAGAAGACCAAGACATAAAGGGGGAATGGGAGAGCAACACCTGTCCATGAAAGACAAAATAACAATGACACTAGATAATGTTATGCAAAGTGCATAATTTTTTAAAAGACTGTAAATTTTCTAAACAGGAGAACAGGAAAGAATAAAAACAAAAACCTGAGAAACAATTTTCCGTATCTGAGGGTCAAATCCCATATCTAGCATCCGATCTGCCTCATCCAGTACCAGATAGGTAACCCTCCGCAAATTTGTATGATGTGATTCCAACATATCAATCAACCTTCCAGGTGTAGCAATGACAATTTCAACACCTGTAAGGAGACAAAAAGAGATAAAATAATGACTGTTATACTCATCAACGATGGATTAACTCTAGATTAACAGAGTAACAAAGTTATCTCAAACTTAATTACCATGTAAGGATAGCCAGTTCATGAAAGTCAGAATACAGTATAGAAGCAATGTCTTCTCAAACCTTGCCGCCACCTACCTTTCTGAAGATCGCGAACCTGAGGTCCCTTTGGAACCCCACCATATATGCACGTATTTTTTATTCTTGATGATGCACCAAATTTGGTAGCTTCTTGTTGTATCTGAACAGCAAGTTCACGTGTTGGAGCTAAGACTAGTACAATTGGACCATCCCCAGGAGCTGTATAGAATAAGTAAATGCACAAGTTATACTCGATCAAGCACACGTGCAGATGTGGAAAATAAGTAATGACAAGTTTAAAGTTATTAAATTTCACTTTTACCTAAAATTGGCTGCGCATTGACGTGGACAATTGCAGGCAATAAATATGCTAGCGTCTTCCCTGATCCTGTTTCAGCAATACCAATGAGGTCACGGCCCTTCAAAGCCATCGGCCACCCTTGAGCTTGTATGGGTGTAGGTTCAACAAAACCAGCTTTTGCTATTTCTTCTAAAACATAATCTGGAATAAAAGTAAATGCACTGCAGTGAGTACCTTTCTGAGAAAAAAATTCCAACAAAGAAGGAAATTTCACAAATCTCAGTGAACTATTTAAGACAATATAAAAGACAACCAGAATATAGCATCTTTCCCAAAATTGTGACAGACAACCCCAAAGTAAATAATGGCTGGAAATGTGATGCACTTTTTACCAAATTTCTTTGCAACATTGTTCTTTGGACTTTCTACACATATGCACAACATACGTAACAACAAACTTGCAGGCACTTGTATAACTGTGAACAGCAGAACAATTGCAGCATAATTTCCAAAGCAACAATAATCAATGCCCTTTCTTTGGTGTTTCCAATATTAATGCATATATCCTAGTAAGCAACTCTGCTAGAACTAACATTCATTAGCGAACTGCCAACATCATTTTTCTTATAGCAGATGACAAGTTAAATCTTAAATAGTATGCCATCTTCAACCAAAAATCAAGCCATCGTTCTATCCATCCATCACCAAGGGAATTCATTAATCACAATTCCCCATTCCATATGCATACACAGGATATGCTCCAAGTTGGTGATCCAAGGAGTCCCAATAACTCATTGGAACGCAGCTAGTTGAATCACTTACAGTTACCAAGACAATAGACTTCAACTAAACAGAGGCTTTCTCATATTTCCAATCCCATACTAAATTAAGAAAAATTGAACAACTAATATCTCATCACCCACTTCAACCCATATCAGATTAAGATAAAACAAGCTATAACATATAGTCATGCTATAGATATGCCAAGTTGCAAAACAATGCCCATGGAACACAGAAAAATAAATAAAAACCAGAACTGAAACAACAAATAAACAATGGGCTTTCTTGCAATGTCTAATGATTACCTGGAAACCCCGCATCACGAAAAGTTTTGACAGGTTTTGGAACATCCCGACCTTCTACAGTAATTTCCCTCCTTTGCCTATATTCTTCAACCTCCCTCTCAGACATTCCTGCCACTGATGGAGACTCCACATAGAAATTCTTCTCAAATGGTGGCAACCCATCCAAATCCGATTTCCTTGGTGAGACAGCCCGGTCATATTCTCGCCTCTCAGATGAGGAACGACCAGAACCACCATAAGCCGAAGCCCCCCCAAAACCCGAATCACTAAATAAACAACAAAACCCATATAAACATGAAGAACCAACCCAAGCAATTAAAAAAAATCCAAAACCATCCATAACTAACTAGTCCATGTCCAAATAAACACAAATTCCCTCAAAAAAAATTCAAAAGTTTCTGTTATCTTCAAAACCTGTATATACAACTACGACATAACTTATAAGCTTCAAACGCCGCTTCAATACAAAAATAGTTCATCACACAATTAATAAATAAAAATGGATACCACAGAAAGAACACACGAAACAAACAAAAGCAATTGTAACATATTTGACTATAGGCTAATGAATACCCCAAAAAACTAAACTACATATATATAACGAATTGAATTGAACTCTAAGTCAATGAATCATCTAAAACAACAAAAGAAGATAAAAGACTTTGAATTAAAGAAAAGGTTTTTGATAATGGGTAACTAAAGATATAACTTCTATACGATTACTTTACACCATACCAGAAGGAAAAAAAAAAAAAAGCAAACCCATATATAATAGAGGTGTAATGTAAGCGCGCAAGTATTTCTTACCTTCTCCGGTCACGATAAGAAGTGGGGTCGCCGGAGCGGCTGTCGTATCGGCTCATACTTGTACTGAATTGGTATGGTCTGATATAGATATGGATGAAGCTAAATTAGTAGTTATAAATAGAGAATTGGGTTTTTTTCTATTTTGATGTTCCTTTTTTTGGGCTTTTAGGGTTTTAACAGAAAGTTTCGATTTTGGGTAAAAATTGACTCTCTTCCCTCTACAACTCTATCGCTCTCCCGCTATTCTTTTACGTCCCTCCCTCCCCTTTTCCAAAAGCAAGTTTTCCTTTTGATAAATTATCATGTAGTCCCTATTATTTTCTGTGATTACAATTTGAGACCTATTGTTTAGCAATGAAACGAACTAGTTCCTATGGCTTAGTTTTATTAACGCTTTAATCCTTTAATTTGTTTTAAGTATTTTTACAATTAAGTGATTAAAAATATATTGAGAAAAATACCTTCATTGCAATGTTGGTTGGAGGATTTATTATTAAAAAATATATAACATTTGGTCTATTATATTATGGAGTGCACTTAAAACTTTATAAGGTTAAAATTTAGACTCCATCCATTCATAAAATTAATATTGTTATTTAAAAATATAATAAATTTTTTATTAATTTTAACATTTTATTATCAATTATTAATTTTTTAAAAAATTAATTTTTTACTAATTTTTAAAATTAATTAAACTATATATTATTTTGAATTGTTAAAATTTTAAAAACTTAATGAAAATAAAATATAAATATGTCAATTAAAATATATATTTATACGAATGAAATAAAAGAAAACTGCTTAGAGTAATTGTTGTTTAATTATAACGAGATATATGTATGTATATATATATATATATATATATATATATATATATATTAAAAATTAAAATTTTAAAAATATTAATTTAATAATTTTTAATTTTATTTATATGAA
>CATIWM010460066.1:0-15862 GCA_949671775.1 Mallotus repandus
AACAAGAAAAAAACAAACAAAAATGCTAAAGAAAGAGAGAACACTAAAAAAAAGAGAAGTAACTAAAAGGAAAAAAAAGAGAGAAAAGGAAGACAGCTTAAGGAAGCAGATTCAGGAGAATCATCATAGATTTTGGGGAACATTTCACCAAAAGAAAAAAACCTGATGACAAAGATAATCATATATAAGCATAAAAAGTTAAAGTAACTTAGGAGGAAAAGAGGAAAGATAATGAGTTCTAACTTGCTAGAGAAAGGAAGTTCTAGATTATACACTTTTTTAGAGCTCATTACAAATTATTGTACAATTCTGAGGGCCGAAGACAGTGTGCCAAAGTTGTGTTTAAACAATAAAGCCTTTAAATTCTTTTTTTCTTCTTCTTTTTCATAATCATTTTTTTTATAATACAATTGAGAAATACATGTTGTGAATTTTGTGTGATTCAATTGGTATAAATTTTCCTACATTTGGTAAATATTATGTTAGCCATTTGCATGATTAGGGCTTAATTTAACCTCATTTTGATTTTAACAATACAATTTTTGAAGTGTTAATTACGTTCGTTTAAGTGTGTATTAGTTAGATATTAAAGGAGACTCAAAAAGCCAAGCAAAATACAAAAGGGTCACAATCTATGTCATGATTGGGACCTTAATCGTGATCTTGAGAAGCCTTCAATGCCTTAAATAAATTTTTAGGCAGTGGTGCTCATGGTCCATGTCATGACCATGATCACACCCATGATCAGGCTCATGATCCTCAATCACCATCACGAGATCAAGTCATGACCACAAGCCAAGCATCCTTCAAATGACAAAATGTCTAGTGGTCCTCATGAGCATGATCACGACTGTGATCATACTCGTGAATGACCACATAGTTCACTGTCACAAGCATGAGTTTCAATGCAAATCAAAGGCCAAAGAAGAAAGAGGTTCTCATGGTCCAAGTTACGATTATGACCAACAATCACTGTCCATCGGGTAGAAGCACAATGGTCACTTGCCTGTTCCAACAGCTAGTTCAATCAAACGTCATAACCATGATATGCTTCATCACAACCGTGACAAGCAAAGTTCCTGCAAAAAGCTGCTTGAACATTAAATGAAACTATATGTCACGACCCTAACCCCCCAAGGGTACATGACTAACATTAGGGAATGGGAAAGCATAAAACTTCCAAAACCTGCAGTAAGCCTAAAGATTTATCATAATAAAATTTATTTTGAATATTCTCAACAAACATTTCATAAAATTAACTCACAGGTGGAGCGTGCTGGTCGACGTGTCCTATTCTTCTTTATCTATTTCTTGGCTTAGAATAGAAGGGAAGTGAAGTTAATTCTATTGGTTTAGTTTAAGTGTTTGCCAATTGAAAACACTTGGGATTAGTTGGAGTTGAACCAAGAAAAATTCTTGTTTGTAAGATTTGGTGTTAGCCAAAGTAAAACACATTGTAATCAATCTCATTAATCGATTGGTGGGTAGTTGAAAATCCTAACTTGAAAGTTAAGTGGAGACGTAGGATTGATTTGATCCGAACTCCTTAAATCTTTGTTCCTTTGATTCTCCTTTTCTTCTAATTATTTCAATTATTTGCTAATCATCCTCTTAATTATTTAACTGTCCTATTCACCCCTCTCTAGGGCCTCCACATATTGCTTGTTGCCTAGCAAATTTAAAAAATTAATTGAGAAAATTTTTTGTGTTTTGATTTAGATTTTGAGGGACTAAAGTGACACCTCTTCAATGAAACATTGCCTCAATGTGCTATGGCTGAGCATCTTTCACCTTAATGTTATTAGGGCAACGCCTCGTTATAAAGCGCCATCTTTGCAAGTTCATGGAACCCGTTGAAGAAGTAGAAAATATTTTCATGCATTTTTTATTATTTATTATTTGTAATTTTATTTTATGCAGTTTGTGACACATCTGTTGGTTGTGTTGTTAATTAAGTGTTTATATTTGAGGTTGAAATTCTGTTTGATAATTTAATTTGTGATGATTCTTATTTTACAAGTTATTGTTTATATTGTAATTGCTAGTTTTTATTAGTAAATTTTTTATCTTTTCAAAAAAAAAAAAATAGTAAATTTTTTTATTTCCAAATTCATTTAATTACACCTTTGATTTTGTTCTGAAATTTATTTTTATGTATTTATTTAATTGAATTGGTATAGAATTAGTTAGGTTGGTTGAAAATATTAATAATAATTGTTTAGATTTTTACTTAAGTTAGTAGATTAAATTTTCTTTAGCTTGTAATTAGTTTTAATTGGATGTTTTATAATTTAATCATAGATTAAAGCCATTCTCCATATTTCTGCATTCATGTTTCAATTAAATTTTGTTATTATTCTGTGGACTAACTTCATTGTTTTCTTGTAGTTTTTTGGGCTATTTTTTTTCTTCTTGCTAGGTACAATAAGCCAATAGTATTCATTTAGTTAGATTAAGTTTTCATTTATTTTTATTTGTGAAGAAATATGGATTGTAATTATTTTTCCTTCTTTCTTTTTTTGTGTGTGCATTTTGTTTTCTTTATTTATTTTATTGATGGATAAATAATTATGATATAAATAATGTGATGGATATTAATTTATTATTAAAAATGGAATTAATTGTAAAATTAAAAAATATTTGGAGAACATTATAAATTTGCATGTTAATAAAGGAATAATTAAATAATCAGAAATAATAAAATATAAAATACAAATAGAGACTGACTATAAGGTTGGGTAGGTATTTGAAAGGTCATACAAAAACGGCTGCTAGGCTCCTTCATGGGATTCAATTGTTGTATAGTGTATTCTGAATTTCACTTAGTTGGTGACTCTATCTCCTATCTAAGACTTACACTACGTTTGAGAACAGAGAAAAAGGGTGAAAGAAAATAGAGAGAAAAATATGAAGGAAAATTATGTTATTTTTGATTCTTTATCTATTCTTATGTTTGGTTGGAATGCAAATAATATAAGAAAGGTAGAAAAATAAAGTTATCTTTTTGTTATTGAAGAGCGAAAATATTAAAAAAAAATAAGTATGTAATATTTTTACCTATTACGCTCATATATTCAAATAATAATATTTATTAAAAATCTTTTATTTTTTTGTTGATGAACTTGGTAAAAGTATAAAACTCATTAAATTAGCTAATTCAAATTATTAATTTAACAAAAATAAAATGTATAAAACTTGCATATTTATGAAATATTTTTTTAAATGTTAAAAGTAAATAAGGATAAAATGATAAAATGAAATTGCTGCATATTTTTTCACTTTTTTTTTTCATTTTCTTCCCAATTTGGAGAGACAAGTTAGAGAGGAGAATAAAGTGCACTTTCATTCTTTTTTATATTTTCCTTCATTTTTCCAAACAACAAAGTCACTTTTCTCCTTTATTTTCCCTACCTATTTTCTATCACCTCTCATTTTTCTCTATTTCAAATAGTCTTATTGCTCTTAATTGTATTCTCTAGTGGACTTTGAGTCTGCATAGTATCATGATCGCCAAACATTTAGACGTGCACTAAATCTCGTCATCTACAATGTGAAATATTTTTTTTTATATCCTATTAAAATATAGTAATATTATTTTTATTAGATATTGCTAATTTAGTAATCACAATATTTTTAAATTCAAATTGAATGAATTTTTATTTGATACTTTTGGTGTTTGTGGTAGTAAATTTTGTTCATTTAGGAATTTGAACCGGACAAACTCTATAAAGATATAAAACTCTTTTGATATATATTTCTCTTATATAAAATTTAAATATAAAATTTTATTAAAAAACTTAAGATTTTTGCAATTTTAATCAATGAATGTTGATACATAATTTTACTTTATTGCATTGCAATTAAAGTTAATTGTAGCAATTAACAAAATAATTTCATAGTATGAAATTAATTTTAAAAATTGCTAAAAATATTTTTATTTGAATGATATTCAAAATATTTTTTTATTTGAAAACAATAAAAAAATAATTTCCATTAATAAAATTTGAATGATTAAATTGAGGATTGAAAACACTTAAAAAACACCTGTGAATGGTTTTATAAATATTCAAAAATCGAATCCCTACTTTTCTTTTACGAATCTCCTCATACACTTTTTTTTGGAAGAAATATTTTTTTTTTTGGTAAACTTGCATTTTTGGTGCTCAACTTTTTTATTTTTGCTATTTTGGTGTTTGATTTTTTTTTTTAATTTTGGTGTCTCAACTTTAAATTTTATGACTAATTTGGTGTATGTGGCCGGATTCTCCCAACTAGAATGATGACTGAATTTGTGTGGGTCCCACTTTCAGCTTTGTCACCTGCCATGTACGCATAAAAAATTAAAATAATGTGTAAAAGACAAAACTGCCCCTAAGCTATTCAATTTTGCATTGCAAAACACCAAATGAACCGTATAAACACCATTCTGGAAGAAGAAGAAGAAGAAAAACATAAACACCTCTCACCACCATTCTGATAAAAAAGATCGCATAAACAAATTTTATTTCTACCGTTAATGGACGAGCCTCAATTTTATTCAAATGAAAAACATCTGCTGCATCTAAACACTTGACTGAATGCACATGACTCAAAAAATCATCAATGAAAACACCAGCTGATTCAACAACAAACTCAGCAACAGTTTCACCCCATGGAATCTCTTCTGGGTTCCTAATAACAACAGTAATTCCAAAAACAAAACGAAGAAATTCAAAATTAAATTCCTAACTTCAAAAAAAAAAAATCAAAACTTTAACAGAAAAACAAGTAAAAGAGAGATATCATTTTCACCTGATCCCAAAAGTAGTGCAAAAGGATCTTCCTTCACTAGCTAATCAGCATAGGCGTTGAACTCGCCTTCCCCTTGCAGCATTTGCAGAATGGACCTGACCAAGCTGCTGCTATTACCAAAAATTTTATTTCTACTGTTAATGGCCTCCACCGTTACAAGCTTTTCATCATTAAATACAATTTCCATTGCTCGGCCGCCCAACACATATGAAGGTCGGACAACAACAAGATTAACTATGTCCCTAGCAATGCTAACTGCATCAGCTTCAGTCTTAGCAATGCCTCTTTTTGGCTGCTCGATCTTTAAATCTTCAACAATGGCATTGAACCTCTCTTTGTCCTTAGCAGCATCAATACAATCTGGTGATGTACCCCATATGCGAACATGTCAAGTTCATCTCCTAAGGAATCCAACAAGCAACAATAGCAATCAGAATCAGAATCAAAACACTAGGAATTCAAGAATTTGAATTCCATAAAGAGTTAAGAAAGAGTGAAGACACACACACACACACACTATAAGCAATCAAAACAAAGTAGGCCAAAGTACCCACTGACAGCATGGACTGTAAAAACTGCAGGCTCATCAATACCCAAGGTAGCTGGGATCCCCAACGTACTCAACAATTTGTTCAAGTTTCACATAGAGAAATGAGTATCAAAATCTTGCACAACCCCAGTTTCTCGGTCCAAATCCTTCTCAACCAAATTCCTATATGCCCCTTTATGCTTCCCATAGAGAACAAGCACTGAGCTAAATCAAAACATCATATGAGAGCATGATTGTAACCATAAAAAAAAGAAAAGAAAAACAATCAATTAAAGAATAGAGAGAACAACGGAATAAAATATAAAGAAAGAGGGAGCCTACTTGGACTGGGATCGAAGAGAGGAGGATCAGATTATGTTGGGGCGGCAGTGACGGCAGGGGAAGGTTGAGGAGGAGAGGCGGTTGTTGGTTGTTGGTTGTTGGGCCATTGAATAGTTATGGAAGAAGAGAGGTTATTGTTGTTTACATGTTTGAATAGGGAAGTCCATTATCTACAACTTCGAACAAATTCAATGTTATTTGGCCAATTGTACATAAGAGGTTTCTGCTAGTTTTCTTCTTCTTCTTCTTCCTGGAGTTGCCATTTTCTTCGCCCCTTTACTTCGGTTTTTTTTTTTTAATTTAGGGCTTTTAAGGGGCAATTCTGTCTTTTACACATTATTTTAATTTTTTATGCGTAAGTGAAAAGTGACAAGGCTGAAAGTAGGACCCACATAAATCCAGACATCACTCTGATTAGAGAAATCCGGCCATACAGACCAAATTAATCATGAATTTTAAAATTAAGATATCAAAATAAAAAATTTAAACACTAAAATAGTTGAAATAAAAAAGTTGAAAAATTAAAAAAATGTAATTTTATTTTATTTTTTAAAAACAAGAAACTTAAAAAATGAGCAAAGTAATATATAACTGCCAACCAACTCATAATCAGCAGATAAATTTTTTCAACTCTAATTACAACAACCTTCTTCTTATTCTTGAATGCTGAAAAACCCTAATAACTGATCTCTTTCTATACTCAATTCATTAAATAATTGCACTCATGGCAGATCTCAACCCCAAATCTGAGATTTCCTTTGCTGAGATCTTCTTATGCAGCGCTTTTGCTGCTTGTTTTGCTGAGGTATCACTGTCAACTCTATTTCTCACCGGTATTTCAATTTAAAGATTCTCTCTTTAGACCTCATTTATGAGTTTTATATGTGTTCTTGATGATAAGCAGCTTCATTCATTAGCATTTTTTCTGCTTCTGATGCACATTTGGGTGTCATATCTTCAATAATGCTTATTCTGCTACTACATTCAAGCTCACTGGCTTCAATGTGAGCAGAATAAGTGTCAAATTGAGTTAATTCTACTGTCAATTTAAGTTAATTGAAAGGTAACCTGGGTCAGATTCTTAAGGTCAGGAATTGTTCATTTATTGTTTTTCAGCTGTAGCTATGTTGTTTATGTAGTTTTGTGATTCATGAAAATGCCTTTAAACTTTTTTTTCAAAAACCTTTTTTGCAGTCTCAGATATCATAGGCATTACAGCCAGAAAGATTCTGAACTAGTTAATGATCTTCATTGTAGCCTATATGATGAAATTAGCCATTTTATAGTTCATTTGGCCTTTTAGTTGCTCAAATACCGATCTTGATGTCTACAAAGCAAGAGCACAAGGATTGTTTATCATTCTGCTTTTGGATTTTACAGTTCTGTACCATTCCTTTGGACACAGCCAAAGTTAGGCTTCAGCTCCAACGAAAAGCATCTACTGAGGATGGAGGAAGTGTAGCAAAATATAGGGGTTTGCTGGGTACTGTGGCTACTATTGCTAGAGAAGAAGGTCTAATAGCACTTTGGAAGGGCATCACTGCAGGATTACATCGTCAGTTTATTTATGGAGGTTTAAGGATTGGATTATATGAACCTGTATGTCTTCAATATTTTTCATTGTCAAATATAAGTACTTGTTTATAGACATTGACATCTTTGCACGTGTTGGATAGGTGAAAACGTTTCTGGTTGGCAGTGATTTTGTTGGAGATATTCCTTTATACCAGAAGATACTTGCAGCTTTGATAACAGGTGAGCACATTCAGAAAATATCCAAATGCTCTTAAATCTTTACTGCTTCCTTTGCTTCTAAATCATTTTCCTGGATGTGTATTTTGTCAAACAGGTGCCATAGCAATCACAGTTGCTAATCCGACTGATCTTGTAAAAGTTCGCCTGCAAGCTGAAGGAAAATTGCCAGTTGGGGTGCCTGGACGATACGCTGGAGCATTGCATGCGTATTTTACTATAGTAAAACAGGTTGGTTTTCTATAATGCAACGTTTTCTTTTTGTTAGTAAGTTCATAATATGCCATACTTGTTCTAAATTAGGAAGGAATAGGAGCCCTGTGGACTGGACTGGGGCCAAACATAGCACGAAATGCTATTATAAATGCTGCTGAGCTAGCCAGTTATGATCAAGTTAAACAGGTACGTTCTAAGTGTCTGGATTTAAGTTGGACTTACTAATTTTATCATTCTTTTATTGTTGAAGGACAAGCGGCTAAATAATTCCTTGGTGACATCCTAATCCCTTTATACTCATGCAGACAATTTTGCAAATTCCAGGGTTCATGGACAATGCTTTTACTCATCTACTAGCTGGTCTTGGTGCAGGACTTTTTGCAGTCTGTATTGGTTCTCCCATCGATGTTGTAAGTTCCTCTACCCACTTGCTCGCACTTTTTGGAAAATAAGTGCATTTGGTACTCAAATAATACACTGTAATTATACCATGATATTTATAGCCTTAACTTCTAATTTTCTATAGGCATTGATCCTTACTACTGGATCATGCTTAATGATAAGCCTACTTAATATACTTTGCAGCAAAATTTATTGAAAATTGTGAACATCATAGTATTTGGAATGATAACAAAGCTGGTATGATAATTTTACTGTCGTAGCAGGTGACTATGTTCAGTACTAACAAATAAGGACGACTGCGGTCTCTGACATTTTGAGTAATACGTAAAATTTACTATAGTAATATTAAGGGTAGGATATCATGTTATGAAATTACTTTTTATCGTGTAAAATGGTGGCCTGGGATTTGTGCATGTGTTCCAGGTGAAATCTAGAATGATGGGAGACTCATCATACAAAAGCACTCTTGACTGTTTCATCAAGACACTGAAAAATGAGGTATGTTAACAATTATATTCCTCTAAGTTTTGGCCTGTGTTCCTTCCAGATCAGTGTTCTTCCTCTATTTGTTATGTGCATAATTGATGCTGTTCAGTGTTCTTCCTCTATTTTATTGTGATTCTTTTTAATTCTTTTCAGTACTCCTATCTTTAGTGCGTCAAAGCTTAAATCTGAACCTACTATTGCATGAGACTATTATTCTACAAAAACTGTTATTATATTATTAGTTACCTATGGCATTTACTCACTGCAGGGATTTTTTGCATTTTATAAAGGCTTCCTCCCAAATTTTGGTCGGCTAGGATCTTGGAATGTCATTATGTTTTTGACTCTTGAGCAGGTAATATTGCTAAATTTTTCTCTCGTACATGGTGTTATTCTTTTTTAATGCATATTCAGGGTGGTTGCTTCAGCCCTAGTTCTGTTCGTGTTGTTTCCTTTAAGCATATAATAGGAGGTCAAAGATTTACAATACTTGTTTTTGCTTAACCTGCCTTTTAGAAGCCCATCCAATTCACTGCCAGTAATAAAAACGTTCAATCTTATTTCTCTCTTATTACAGGTGAAAAGAATATTCACTACAGAAATATACAATGACTGATGAGTTTCCTCAAGCAACAAGACCCGTTTTGTATGGTCTTTTGCATCTTCAATTGTTAATGATTTTTTTCCGCTATAATAAGGTTTGCCGCACTCATATTCTTTTCCACTGGGTTGAAGTGAGAAAATTCATATGATACACACAAAGACTTGATCTATTGGAAGGTATCCTTCTGTCAGATTACAGGTTTCCTTCTAATTCAACTTTGAAGTGATGCTATATCATCACAGTTGTGTCTCAAGTGCCCCATTCAATCTGAAAGCTGCATTATATCCACACACATTGTTTCAAATGATTTACGCATATACGGTCAGTTGGCTATCTAAAAAAGCATCTCCCATTGTTGTAAATCAATTTGTTTAGCATCTGTATGGAGATGAATTTAGCAGTTCTCTCAACCAATATTTCTTGATTATCTAATTGTATCCATTTACTGTAATATCAATAGTAGGTTATCTATCCTAATTGTTACTGAAGAGTGCTGCAAAATTGTGATCAAAATTCGAGACAGATTTTAGGTAAAGCTCAACAGAGACACCAGCAAACGAGTAATATTATCACACCATAACCATACTCTATATGGTACACATGATTAGCAGAGGACCTTAACAAAGAAGTTAAAAGACAACCTCCTTGGGACGTAAAATGTTCCAAATAACTCAAAGGGGTTTCAGATCGAATTCAGGACCCATGTCGCACTCCAAATAAAACATTTTCATAATTCAAACTTGGCATCAGCTTCCTATTATTTCTAATAACATTAGTAAAATTATTTGCCTCTTAGAATCTCTTCCAAGTTTTCTTCAGAGAGACCAAACGTTCGTCGTTAACTACCCAAGTTGCTCATCACATCCTAGAAGACAGAAACTGCATTCATCAACCAAACAAAAACAACTCATGTCCTGGGCACTAGGTAAACCCTAGCCCTGATAAGTGAACCATTTCCAAGCTTGAACCCAGGACTAACCGGGAATCCCACAATCTGACCAGCTGGAACACGGCCGCCAGAAAATCTCACCACACTTTCCATATACTGTGAATGAAACTCAGCTCCCCTGCTAGCCTCAAATTGACTTGGTGCCGGATCAAGAGAAAATGCCAGCAAGTGAAGCAACCAAATAGCTTTAGCCAGCCCTAAGAACTCACCGTAAAACTGACTCCTTGGATGACTGCTAGCCAATACTTGCTGGCGCTGCTCCAAGTTACCAAACAATGACTCCTCCATTTTTGGATGAATGATAGAGACATACTTCTTGAAGCAGAATTTACCAAAATGACAAGTTGGCAAGATTCCAAGAAGCTCAACAGGGTCCATAGCCTTCATATCTCTATACTGAGTAAAGCAGTCACGGCGAAACTGATCCGGGTTCAAAAGCGAAGAGAGGCTACCATCCATATAGAAAGTCTCATGATCAAAACCCTGAAAGATTTTTCGCAAAATGTAAGACTCCAAAGCATACTTAGCGTGGTGGGTGACAATATTGGAAGCAATAGCAGCAGTGTTGGTAGTGGTAATATGATCAGTAGTAGCGGCGGCAGCTTCAATAGAGCGGACAGCAGCAGCAATATCCCAATGTGCGGAGCGCATTAGTGACAACAGAAGTGAAGTGAACGACTTGGAGGTCTCTTTCACCTGGTTCATTGTAGCTTCAAAGAGATCCGGTCCTGGAGATAATGCAACTGCAACAAAGTAATAAAAAAGCATGAAACTTTAGTCACTAAATTTGATCACAACAGAAAAGGAAAGCACCAATTCATGGAGTACCTTGAGCAGCTACACTGCAATTCACTTTCCTCTTGGAGAAAGACCTCCCCTTTTTACCACTTCCATTACTGAAACTACTGCTTAAATTCTTAATCTTCTCCTTCAAATTCTCCACCTCTGCTTCTCTACTCCTCACTTCCTTCTTCAACTCCTCAACCGCCGCCTCATACGGCGCCACAACCTCTCTCAACATCCCCACACCACCACCAAGTTTCTTCCTCCTTGCACCGCCGCCGCTGCGGCTGCCAACACTGACGCTTCTCCTAAACCTCTCTCTCAAAACCCCTAACTTCCTCAACTCACCAACAACCGCCATGTCAGCGACTCTCATCCTCTCCGCATCCCACGGGCAATGCGCCTCTTGTAAACTCACATACGCTCTTTTCATAGCTGAAACTGAATCAAACACTTCATTCATCAACATCTCCATCTCCATCACTCTCTCAAACGACACCGTTTCAATTCCTCCATTTCTCGCTTTCTTCCCCATTTCCAGCTCCTCATATTCTTCGACTTCTCCGTCTTCCAATTCCTCGTGCTCATCAGTTTCGTACTCGTAAACCTCACTGTCATCTCCGGCTACATTGCCAGAGTCATGCCTGCCAGCGGCGAGTGGGTGGAGCAAGCAAGAAGCAGCGACGCGTTGAATCAGGTCAGAAAAATTCGATATTTTGTTTGCCATTTCTCCTTTCTTCTTCGCCTTCACTCCGCCGCTCCTAAAACGCAGCGTTTTTAATTAATCTAATTAATTAAATAATTGACTAATTAATCAAACAATGCAGCTTAAGATACAGTTAACAGTGAAAAGAAACCTGTGAATGTGATCGGATCGGAGAGAGAGTCGTGATGGATTTAGAACCGTTGGATCTTTATCTAATGGATAAGAGTAAAACAAGCCAAAGTCTGACTCCTGCTGCTGCTGCTGCTTCTTTTTCTTCCTGGAAAACCGGAAAACTTAGTTTAGCGAGTGACAAACCAGATTTGCCTTCACCGGAAAACCACCGGTGAATTGCAGAGCCATGGTGCTTAAAGGAAGAGGAAGAGAAGAGAAGAGAGCGAGTGCGTGAGCGTGAGGTGTTGTGAGAGTAGAGTAATATCTTATTTGGATTCTGATGGTAAGTGGGGTTTAGATGGAAACTCGCTATCTGGATCATACACGTGGATGATTAAAATGATTTAACATTGTGTTTCTATATTTTACGAAAATGCCATGGATCTTGAGTAATGATAATTACCAAAAGTGTGGACTTTTTGATTCGGATAAAATGCTGCTCACGTGGACGTGACATGGTCGTCAACGTCAACGATCCTTTTGTACAATAATTATTAATTTTAGCCTTAAAAAATGATTATTGTACTTCCAAAAAATCTTATAAATTTATGAAAAATTAGACAAATTTAAATAATTAATCAAGAAATTATTCTGAGAAACTAAAAATCTTTTGACTGCAGGTTCGCTTGAAGTAAATTTTTTAATAAAGTAAAATGTATAATATTATTATGTATTTGTCTTTGTAGATAAATTCAAAAGTTATTATTTTAGATATTAGAACAAATTTAAACTTAAATTATGAAATATAATATAAATTAACGAATTTTTCTAAAGATTCTATTTTACTATATATAAAATTTAAAGTCAAATTTTATGGGACAATAAGTAGGGCTGTGCAATAAGTCGGTTCGATTATCAAATTGATCATTTTTTTAACTTTCAAGAGAATCGAATTGAAAATTTAACCTATTTTTATTAAGAAAATTATAAAAACATTCAAAAAGATAATTTTGGAGGTTCGAATCTAAGATCTCATGACACATAGTTTTTACCAAATTATATATATTTTTATAGAGTATTTATATATATATATATATATATATATAGTATTTAAATATTATATATATATTAAAAAATTTTAATTAATTCAGTTTAAATCAAATTTTCCGATTTTAAAATATGGAAACCGAACCAAATTAAAATTGTTTGTTTTGGACTAAGTTCAGTTCCTGCACCACTCAACAATTTATACCATTTTCATCAAATTGGTAACTATAAAAGTTTTTCTCTAATTTGGATTATGCCATTATATATATATATATATATATATATATATTATTGGATTAATTTAAAGGCTTCTTTTAATATATTATTGGATTAATTTAAAGGCTTCTTTTTTCTATGTTTTCCTTAAAAATTATTTTGCACCCAATATACAAAATTAAAACGGTTTTGGCATCATCGAAAATAATAGGTGCTAAAAAACATATAAAAAAATGAAAGGAGTTGGTGGGATGTTGTCAATGGTGCAGAAATAGAAGGGCCAAACCACCCCAAAAGCAGCTTAAAGGTAAGGACTTGACGCCAAAAACAATTAGATTGATTTTGATTTTATTTTATTGCTATCCCTCAACATGGCCCTCCACCACGTGACAACTTTATATTATATATATATATATATACATGAATTTATTATTATTGTTATTTTTTAGTTTTTATTATTATTTTAATTTTCAAAAAAATAGAAATATCTTTTAAGGTATAATATATGTGTGATTCTCTGTACTTAACACAATTTTCAGTTTGACATCTTAATTTACAGTTTTATCATTTTAACACTTAACTGTCTAAAGTGTTATGTGTGTTAAATTTAACATAATTTTTTAAAAAAAAAATTATTTACTTTTTAGCAAGTCTCATTTATTAGAATTACATAAAATTATGATTGTTAGTTGTTAATGTGGGAGAGATATATACTTTACTACAATGAAATTTAAAAATGATTTTTAATGGGTACTGTGAAAGTTCAAATAAAAAATCTTAACATCCCAAAACCTCAGCTTAGCTTAGACTAAGTGATTTAAGTGTCATAAAAATATATAATTATCAGAAGCATATCATGTGCACAAACTTAATAACTACTCATTGATTAATAATCTAATATTAAATTTGATATACATAATATATCCATATATATATGTGTACAATGTATTCATTTTAATAATTATGATATGTAAGAAATTGTTTTGTGGTTTGACACTAATGATACTTGAGAAACAATTTTTTTTAATATTAAAAAAAGTTGTATGTGCATTTTTATTATTATTAATTTAGCATCTTGGCTTGAATCTAAGAAATATAATAAATGTTAATTAAATTTTCTTTTAATTTAAATAAAAATTAGAAAAATATTATATGTTATAGAATTTATTGTTATCTCAAACTATTTAATTGGATGTTAAATTACTTGAAAATTAATTATTTTCCTAAACAAAATTATATAATCACACATATTCTAATATGAAAAACTAATATCATCAAGATTTGATGATAAAGTGCGATTTTTTTGCATCAATCCACGTGGTGATTGTTTGAACTTTACTCTTCTAATTATTTAACAAAAATATTCCAAATAATACACAAACATATACATATAAACATGTGTTAGAACAAAAATAAACTTTTTTTTTGCTAAATTATAATTATTTTATCAATAAAAATAATTATGAATTAATTAATTAATGTAATACAAAATAGTATCTATCATGATTAGACTAATTGGGTCTAGAAAAAATCACATGATGATCAATTAATTTCTCTTTTTTTTTTTCCCTAAGTGTAGCATGAGCATATAATATATGTCAATATGTGAGATAATTTACATGATTAGCAATGAGATCTCCACCACTAAAGGCCTCTCTTACACAAGAATAACTATAGTATAGTGCATGAGATTAATAAAGACAAAGAAGTATACATATAATTATAACATATAGTAGATACATAATATATAATATATGGTAATTAATTAAGCTAAAGTATGTGTTTATAGCATGCATCTAATTAAAAACTATAATTATTAATATTAATGTTACCTTTCACTGTTGGACTTGGAATGCATGGAACAAAGCAACAGACTTGGAAACATATTGGTCTTTTAGAGAGTTGCAAAAGATGGATGGATCGAAGGAGCAAAAAGAATAAATATAGAGAGGAAAAGATATTTCAACTTGACAGAAAGAGTAATGAACAGGTTATGGACAAATTGCATATATATATACACAACAAGGAGCTTATAAGCTATGCATAATTTGATGGTGAATTATTATTATTATTATTATTTGCATTTAATTTCATGTTTCGGTCTTTAGTATATTAGGGTGGGTAAGGACCAAACCAAACCAAACCAAAAATTAAATTCAAAATCGATATTTTCAGTTTGACTTAGTTTGTAAATTTTTAAAATTGAAAAATTCGGTTAAAATGAAATTAACCGAACTAACCAAAAGTTTATAATATACATAAATAATGATTAAATATTCTATACAAATGGTGTGGTTTGTTAGAAGGTATACTTTTTTTTTCTTTTTTTTTTCAGTTTTCAATTTAGTTCTTAAAAATTAAATATTTTTTGATCAGATCAGTAATTGAACCGATCAATCAAATGCACACGCCTACTAGTAGTTTTATGAATTATGGCCACTTCAAATTTTGAGTAAGGTAAATTCTATAAGAGTGTTAAAATTTTTTCAATATTTCATACGCTCAAACTCAAAATTTAGATTAACAGATATTTAAAATTTTATTCAAAATTAATATATATTCAAAATTTTATTAAGAGAATTTAAAATATTTTGATAATTGAACCAATAAATTGATTGATAGTGAATTGATTTAACTCATCAAAACATGACAAAAGGAAAATGTTGGATTCTGTAAGCATAAGATCAACTTTGTTTATGGTTTGTATCATCAAATCATGACTTCTCTTTTGATTTTTAGTTCATAGTCTTATTCTAACTCTCTCCGTTCGCCATTTGCTCCCCAAAAAGTCATTAGTTTCTTGGAAATTTCTAGTCCTAGTTGATCATTTTGTTTCTTCATCAATTTTTTTTTTTGATATTTCTTGCATTATAAGTTTTGAAAATATCATATGGAACCAGTCCCTTCATCGTATTTTGGAAAAAAAAA